>JAFREQ010000219.1:170000-214956 GCA_025331565.1 Holacanthus passer | reverse complement strand
TTGTTTGTTGTTTCGAAGTTAGTTAGTTTTTGTTGACAACGATTCACACATAGGAACAAAAATGTCCAGATTGTAAAAGCCAAACAATTTCTGTTCATATTTGTGAATCATTGATCTGAAAACAAAAGTGAACAGTAACAACATGAATCATCAGCAGCTTCTCAATATTACAACATCATCACATGAAACAAAGCAAAGTGTCATCAACACTTTAACTGTCAGCTCATCTGAACTCTCAGCTCATCGTCCTGTTCAACTTCTTCAGCATGAAGAGCGACACAAAACCAAACTCACACGAAGACACAAATACTTCTGCTCCTGAAAATATCTGTCAGGAATTAAAGCCACGACTGCAGGTTCTGTCTGAACCGAGAAGACGCTTCAACGTCAAACCCAGCAGCAGGTGCTCCAGAGACAAAGCATCCTACCAGAGAAGGTTCTTCAGCTGCTCCGGAAAATGTTGCTCTGCTTCCAGCGTCTCCTCCGTTCAGCCCACAGATCTACGACAGACAGATGAAAACTTCTGTCAATGCACAGAAAAACATATCTCTGACAGAATGACAGCTCTGAAAGTAACTGGAATCATCTCTCTCTGTTTCTGAACTCCATCTAAAAGATTTTCTCTGTTTTCACATTAAACACCGAGAATGAAAATCCTACCTGAGAACATGTTGCTTCAGTTTCCCACTCTTCTTCTGAGATCTCCTCCGCTCAGGCTGAACATCTGCAACTGACACACAAACAAAAGCCCACACTTACACTCAAAATCACACAATACTGATACAGTTCAACAGAACTTGAACCGACCTGAAGACTCTTCCACAGACCCTGACCCTGACCCTGCGACCTTATTCCAACAATCATCGTGACGGACAAAGTTCAGACTGAAACCAGAGACACAAGCTGTCCTGTCTGTCTGTATCTGTCTCTCTCACTGACTGGACGCAGCAGTGAACCAGGTCGGGGTCTGTGGCTCTGTTCCTCTCCGGGGTCAGATGGACGGACCTGAGGACAAACACATTGGACACAGAGGATTTGTGTTCAGGAAGAAAACTTACTCTAATATCATCATATATTCGTTAAAGTCAAAGAGTGAATATCAGTTGCAGGTCTGTGGGAGGACGTGACCCCGAGCAGGAAGAGGCTGGACTGGCTCAGTTGCTCCAGTTGTCGTCTCAGAGGGGCCGACTGGAAACTGTCTCTCAGTGTCGTGTCCGCCGGTGGAGATTCAGCATTTAGCTCGAGGACGTTTGACAAGTGACAGACTGTTCTCCTGTGTGAACTCTGGGTCGGGTCGAGGTTGAGCTTCGTGTATTGAGCTTCGGGTTTCTCTCCTGTGCGGATTCTCACATGTGCATCACAACATGTTCTCTGTCTTTTACAAAGTGAGCCGCTGAAACCGAAGATGGAGGTTTCTCTTCGTCCTCGTCTTCGCTCTTCACAGCCACAGGAGTGAACGTGAACTTGGTGCTATGAGCCTCCTCCAGGCCTGGAAGCTGCTCTCCCTCCTGACTGCTCCACAGCTCCTCCTGTTCCTCTTTAATGTGTGGCAGCTGTGGTGGCTCCTCCTGGTCCAGACTGGGGCTCCTCTGCTGCTGCTCCGGGGGAAGCTCTTCTTTACTCAGCAGCAGCAGCTGGACGTCTGTGGACAACAAAGAAACACACACACACACACACACACACACACAGGCTTCAGAAAGCTGGAGTTTCCTCTGAACATTCAAACTACTTTATTGGACTTTTGCTTCCTGTTTCCATCTGTTTCCATACACGAGTGGCTGTTTCCAGCCTGTTCAAACAGCTGCTCTCAGCTGTCCATCGTTCTCTCAGTCAGATCAGCGGTGTCACGATGAACAGGTGACAAGAAGCTTCACTGAAGTAAAAGTACAAATACTCCATTACAAAGTCCTGCATTCAAAGTCCAACTGAAGTGAAAGGAAACGATCAGCTTCATGTAGTTGAAGTAGCAGCAGTAAAAGTACTCGTCCTGCAGTAAAAGTACTCGTCCTACGACTGTCTCTGGACAGGAAACAGAAATTGCACATTGGACATGAGTCTCTCCTGCTCCAGTAACAGACCCTGGTTCAGACTGAGACGACGACAAGAGGGAATCATGACAAAATTGACTGATCTCACCTGGTTTGGATGAATTGATTGATTCATTCTCAGTGATGAAACAGTCAAACAGCAATGAAAAACTGTTTAAATGAACCAATGAGCTGCTTTGGTTTTGATGGTTGTGTCGAAGGTCAAATCTAATATTTATTCCTTCTTTCATTCATATTTAATTATTTGTTTTAGTCATTTTTTTATACTTGATTATTAAATAGTGGCAGTACTGTTGGACCTGAAACACAAGGAGCTATTGCTCTCAGTCACGTTCTGTAATACTCTCAGTCAAGTTCTGTAATACTCTCAGTCATGTTCTGTAAACACAGTATTATCACATGGCATCACAAACCTCAGGTACTACATTACAAATGAGAACACTTGCACACTAACCTGCTGCCATGAGGCAGGTTGTACATCAAACCCTATGATTTCATATAATTACTATCAATGGCCAAGCTGCCCATTAAGCTCATCCCCAACACATGTCTGTGTGGGAAAAGTGTGGATGCTCCATCAATGACAAGGACATGGATTCAAGAACTCGTCAGCCACATATTAACGCTGCAGAAACCAGAACACTTCAAAGCCCAAAAACCACAGAATACTCACTTCTGTTTTTATATGTATATATTTTTATAAGCACATTGGAAAAACACACAAACACAAGCAGAAACACACTCAACTAAAAGCCAACCTCACATCTCAGATTGTGATCACATCCTGACTCCTGCCTCCAAACCCCATTACCTCCAGCAGCATAATGGAGGTTCAAGGCTGCAGCTCTAATGGATTTCTATTTACCTGCATCAACTTGTTCCATTAGACAAACAACAAAACAGCCACTCAGAGAACTGACCAACTCCAAAGACTCCAGTTCAGCTGCACAACAAACACCATCACTCCCATGAAGCCAATGTTAAAAGCCCAGACAACACCTGACCTGTAATCACCAAAGTGCACTGATGAAGCCACTGAACAAGACACGGGCTGAGTGAACATGAGCGACAGCGAGGCTTCACACAGGTGTGTGACTGTAACTGTAGACACTCACCTGCAGCTGCGAATCCCGTCTTCTCTCCAGTGACGACAACTCGCCGCACTGTTAATCCACCAGCTGACATTTAACACACAGCTGCGGCACCGAGGTGACAAGTCCCCACTCACATGGTTTGATCCTGGGAAAACCAAGCGTCCTCACTTTGTGACGCCCGAGACGCTGAACAGACACAAAGCAGATCAGACGCCACATCAACAAACAGCCACGTACATGTACAGAACCACTGCATGTGAATATAATGTGGCATTAGAAGAAACAAGCACATGTGAAACAGACTTTTCTTCCATCTACAAAGTTCAGCTTCTGCACTTACAGGGTTTCCATCCTACAGACTGCGTGGGAGGAGGAGGGGGTGATAATTCATTGATTGTCCATTTCCATGAACGTTTGTGATGACATCAGTCCGTGTCCTTGGCCAAGTCACTATAAAAGTGACACAGGAGACAAACAGCTGAACTCTCCATCTGACGGACGACAGGACAGCGGCAATAAGAGGAAGAACAGAGACCAGGAGACGGGACAGTGTGGTGAGACCTGCATTCTTCCTTTGAATATATAGATTTACAAATTCATGCTT
This sequence comes from Holacanthus passer, assembly GCA_025331565.1. Taxonomy (NCBI): domain Eukaryota; kingdom Metazoa; phylum Chordata; class Actinopteri; family Pomacanthidae; genus Holacanthus; species Holacanthus passer. The sequence continues at coordinate 211,210 of JAFREQ010000219.1, read as the reverse complement.
TAACTTTGACCTATGACATATTACCATAAACACTTCATGTAGAGTAAGAACATTATTTAAACATTGACAATTAATACTTCCTAAATTAAGCCGTACATTAGAGACAATATAACGTTAGGTTCTAAGTAAGACTGTGTCAGACATACTGCATTACAGCAGTAATACTTCCTTTCCTACTACTACATTATAGACTTCTGTATGACTCATATTAAGCTTTTTTATTGTTCTGTACAATGTCACATATTTCGTTTTACCTACATTGCTACATGTACAACAATAATTAACATGTAACAACAAGTCTTACTCTCCAGGAGAATGTGTCCTGCATGGCTCATGGTGGCTGTGGTGGTTGTGGGCGTGGCCAGGGGAGCTGTCAGTCAGTGTTGGGAGCATCCGAGCTGTCAGGAGCTCGACTCTGAGAGCAGCATGATGGTACTTTACTCTTTTTCATATATCACATGAGCTATATTTGCATCTTTGCTAAATAAAGACGATGTTCGTCTGAACCATTGTACTCCTGAAAACCTTCTCCTCCTCGTCACCTCCTGCAGGACTGCATCCAGCTTTGTCACTCGGACCTCACCGCTGAGACCCCTGTCATCCCAGGCAACGCCCACCTCCAACCTCCACCACCATCAGACCCCTCCTCCTTCATCCTCTTCCCATCCTCCTCCTCTCCTCAGGCCAAACGCTCCTACTCCATGGAGCACTTCCGCTGGGGGAAGCCCGTCGGCCGCAAGCGTCGCCCGGTCAAAGTCTACACCTCCAACGGCGTGGAGGAGGAGTCCGCCGAGGTTTTCCCTGGGGAGATGAGGAGGGAGCTGCTGGCAGCAGCACAGGAGGAGGAGAAGGGGCAGGAGGTGATGGAGGACGCAGAGGAGCAGCAGCTTCTGGGGGAGGAGAAGAAGGACAGCTCATACAAGATGAAGCACTTCCGCTGGAGCGGCCCGCCGGCCAGCAAACGCTACGGCGGCTTCATGAAGAGCTGGGACGAACGCAGCCAGAGGCCTCTGCTCACTCTCTTCAAAAATGTCATCAACAAGGACGGACAACAGCAGAAGTGAGACGGGGACGAAGGGAAGGAAGAGGGAGACACCTTTTAACACAGCGAGAGAGAGACAGGCAGCAAAGAGTCCAAACCTGTGAGAGAGCTGTCGAAGACTTGATCCTGAACGACTGACAGAAAGATGTTTTCATATTTATGTCTTCATGTAAATAACTGTACATTCTCTGGAAACATAAAGGTTATTAGCAAGCAAAACCTAACACACATTTCTTTCTTGACTGCTCAACCCTTCACACTCCAAACAGCAGGTTAGCATGAATCACTGCTCATTACTGTTTGCATTATTACCTGAAGTTGATCCAGTTGGAAGTGTCGCGGCAGCAGCAGTCAGATCTGATGTTGTTTGTGCAGTGATGCATGCTGGGAGCACATTCATCCAAACCTTCACACTGGTGCCAGATCACACACGACAACAGACAGAGGGACCCTAAAACCAAACTGCCCGCCCTGCTTTCATGAATGACTACACATCAAACAATTCCACCACAGTGACTTTATTTCATCTACGTTAGCTCCAATCTACAGCATCACAGCTCTCTGAGACACACACACATCATCAGAGACTTTTCACACAGGAAAATAACACGGTCAACTTCTCACTTCACTCTCAAAAACAAAACCTGGCTTTTCTTCTACACACAAATAAAGAGAAACATGACACAGGTTTCACACTTCCCTGTCTCCTACCTGACTGTCTTCCTGCCAACAGGGAACACGTCACATTAAGGAGGGAAAGCTTTAAGATCGATGCCTAACGTCTCTGCGACTCTAATAGACGCACAGGTCGGGAAACTTCATCTCGTACAGCGGAGTTGAGCGAGGCGGCGAGTGTCCGGACGGAGACGGAGGAGGGCGGATGATCAGATCAAAGACCTGGTCCAGTTTGGACTGAAGCAAAGAGGTCTGGGAAGACACCATAACAAATATAACTCCCCCAACAGTTCACACACACGGCTCGAACCATTCATCAGAGCATCAATTATTAACACCTGACTGATAACCCTGAAAGACAGTTGTCACATCCAAACACTCACCCGGGCTCCACAGTGAGCAGCGATTTCCTCAAAGGGAGCCGTCTGAAACTTCTCCACCACCTGCATCCTCCTCCTCCTCTCCTCCTCCTCCACACTCCCTCTGTCTTCTGCACAAAACCATTTCAAAATAAAACATTACATCACTGCTCAATAGAAACTCAACACTAGTATTTCTATTCATTACTATGCATAAATTATACACTGGATTACCGATGGCATTCTTCAGACTCTCAAAGGTGACCTGCTCCATCTGAGGTCGCTACAGAACAGAGACACATCATGAGACAGAGACAGGCAGGCAGACAGACAGGCGGAGAGAGAGAGACAGGTACCTGCTGTGCATCAGGGCAGAACTGAGGGTCCATGTCTATCTGCAGAGAGATGACATCTCCGACACTCTTCCTCTTAGACAGACGATCCTCATCTAAAAACACACACAGCATGACAGTCTGAATCCTGGCACCTCATCTGTGTGTGTGTGTGTGTGTGTGTGTGTGTGTGTGTACCTGTCAGCTGAGGTGTGTAAGGTGTGCTGAAGCGATCACTGTGTGCACTGTAGCTGCTTCCTGTCAGAGCCTCGCACATCTTTGATTGGACGAACAGAAAGTCTTCATCTACCTTCAGCTCACCTTCTGGAACTCTGACACACACACAATTGATGTGAAATATGTAAACAGCTTTTCCAGATCAGACTGGATTGTCCATGACACTTCAGGATTTTGTGCATCTCTACCTGGGTTCATCACAGAACACGTCTTCAGGCAGCAGGTGTGGAGCGTTCCTCTGACGACTCTCTATGACCTGCACACACACACACAGAATACATAGACTGTAGATGATGTATTAAAAACACACACCTTCATTACCTGTTCACACACACTCTGTCCCTTCACCTGTGTGACATGCTGGCGGAGCGGTGGAGGTGGACCCAGCTGGGACAACAGGTTGAGGAAGGCGGCGCAGACAGCGTGAACACCACAGCGGTTAAACACTGACAGACACTCGTGCTTGGACAACGCCAGCTCCTGATCAACCAATCACAACAGAGAAAGGACATTCTACCATTTCCATTATCAAAATTACAACCTATGTTATTTTATAACATATTGTATAACCCACCTGCAGAGCGAGCACCAGTCGCATCAGCTCCACCGTCACCTCCTCATTGGCCAGTTCCACACCGAGCACAGCCAACAGGGTGATGAGGGCCTGGTAGTGGTCCCACCCACTGCTCTCCTCCTTACAGGTCAGGTAGACGTGTCTGTAGAGACGCTGAGCGTGCTGCACACACACACACACACACACACACACACACACACTTACACAAACTGTATAGACAACTGCATGATGTAAATCACAAATAACTTTGGAAAATGGTTTCTAAAGTAATGACATGTTGTCAATGACGCTGATTAAAGTAAAAGACTGTCTGGACTTCTCTCACCTTCCTGATGAACAAGTTGTCCTGTCGAGAGCATCGGTCCTCCTTCAGCTCCAACACCGACACATCAAACGTCACACTGTGCACACATGAAAACACGTTTGATCGTACATTACAAAGGTGAACATTCTCCTGCTGACAACACTTCATCATTTCAATAGATTTATCAGTTCACGTATAAATAAATATCAGTCTGTGTGCAGTAACATCTGTCTGCCCCAAGGTGGTGCTGTGCTATTTCTGCAGAGACGTCACCTGGCAGCAGGGAGTCTGGCAGCGTTCTGGCGTCTGTCGATGAGCGAGGTGAGGATGGAGAGAACCAGCAAACGGATCTCTGGATCCTCCATCAGAGTGAAGGACAGCAGAGGCTCCAGGAAGGACGAGGGCAGCGCCGTCAGCAGGTTACTGCTTTCATAACGCTCCGACACCTGCGGCAGAGACGACGAGGGTCTTTACAACGTGACATCTTTCACACACTTACAAACATCACAGACGCCAGGGTTTCACTACGACCTCAGAGCAAACAACTGCAACACATACTCATAGTTAGAGCTGAACTCACCTGGAGGAGAGACTTCAACAACATCACCTGGATCATTCTGCTGCCTTCAAACCTGAGACACACACACACACACACGCACACACACACACACACACACACACACACGGACACGGGTGTGAGCATATCAAACACATTGACTTCTTGGTTTACAAGGTAAAAACGCTGAAACTGGTGTGAGTGGTACCCGGCATTGGGCGACCCCAGGGCGGGGTAGATGCCAGGAACAGGGATCTTCCCCATGATGAACAGCATGACCTCTGACCTCTGGTAGATGGGAAGTGTATTGGCAAAGGATCCTGGAGAGATAACACAGGTTCAAAGGAAGGAAGCACTGAACACAACAGGAAAGCTACAAACATCCCGAGCCTGACCGATAGTTTTGATGACGGCGTCCTGCAGCGTCTTCTCCTCGGCCGAGGTGGTTTCTCGTTTTCCTGCGTTGTCGTAGTAACCGGTCAGCTGGTAGTCCACACTCTGCCTGAGCTGCCGCAGCAACGTGTTGAACACTTCCAGCACTGTGGGACCTGCAGTACAAACACACAGAGGCTAAGCAGCAGCTGGAGGAACGCACAGCGGACATGTACACACAGACACATGAACACTGACCCACAGATCCAGTCGCTTCTATAACAGCGGCTTCAGACAGAACCTCCACGATCCCGGCTCGGACCGAAGCTGGACTCCTGCTGTTCGCATCCAGGTGACCCAACAGCTGCTGGATCACCAGGTGTGAGTGCTGCGACTGAGGAGGACAGAGGTCAGGTCTGAATCAAGTCTTCTGTCACTCATGCAAACTGTCGTCTGGAATGATACAGAACGCTTCTCTTGTGAAAAACTAATTCCATACGTTTCTGTACCTCAGTCATTTAAACACCACACAAGTAAAAATAACAGAATAATAACAAGCTTACTGCTACAGATTTCATAGAGATGTGTGTATAGTTTAGGACCACAGAGTAGTACTTGCAGTACTGCAGTATACTACAGGCAGTGTTACTGTCAGTGTACCCACTCACCTGGATGGAGAACATGATGATCCGAAAACAGTGAACAGCAAAGCTTCGGCCTTCCCACAGACTGTGACTGTCCAGGTGCCTGAAAGCACACACAGCGTACCACTGATACTACTACTGCTACTACTACTACTGCTACTACTTCTACTACTTCTACACACAAAGGACGTGTGTGTGTGTGTGTGTGTGTGTGTGTGTGTGTGTGTGTGTGTGTGTGTGTGTGTGTGTGTGCATCTTACATCAGCACAGGTCTGATAGCATTGTTAATGTGTCCATAAGCAGCTCGGCCCAACAGCTCCCTGAAACACACCTCGGTCTGCTCTGCTGGAGACTCACTGCACGCGCACACACACACACACACACACACACACACACACACACACACACACACACACACACACATTACTCTAAATATATGAGAAACAGCTCTTAACAAATCCAACAAGTGGATTTCTGTATGTAACAGCACAATTTAAAGTCATCCTCATGTCATTAGATGCAACTGAGGATCTGACTCAGTGAGCCACATGAAGTCCTGCAGATCTTCAACAGCTGTTCAGCGTCTGCTCAGTACCTGTTGGTGGGCGTGTGCTGCTGCAGGTTGACCAGCAGGGCGGGGACAATCTGCTCCATGTGACGAGGCTCCCAAATGTTCACCTGCAGCTCGTCGTCCACCGTCTTCCTGACCACGCCCTGCAGGCCGCGGATCCCCGACACTCGGATCCTGAAGAAAAGAGATCGAGTGTCAACTGTTCAGTCCACATCAAACACAGACTGCTCATCTTCTCATGTCAGAAGTAAGTTCAGTCACAGGAAGAGTGAATGTGCTTTACTGAATAGAACAGACAGACTGACTTGTTTTGGACGTCGACGTCTCCGTGGTCAGAGTGACACATCTCACTGAAGCGAGACACGAAGAAGTCGTAGCTGCGATGATACGACGGCGTGTCCTCCTCGATGTTGGCAAACTTCACAAACTACACCAGAGAAAACAGTCACCGGATATTTGAGTGTTACATTAATGCATCAACAAAACCTGTTACTGTGAACACAACATCTAATATCTGCAGTCACACACTCCAGATAAACCAGCGGTTCATCACTGATGATCCCTCTGCGTGTGACTGCGTCCACATCTTAAAAGGCAGATTTCAAACACCAAGGATTAAATAAATGTATGATACAACCATAATCTCTGTGTCCAGCTCTGTACTACATGTACACGATAAAGTACACGCTGAACTCACTTGGAATGGATTATTATGAATGTAGAACATGACACGATCACCTGTTACCACTGAACCTTCACAGTCTGCTGCTCCTCTCCCAACTTCACACACATATTACAACAACAGATATTTCCAAAAATCAATGAAGCACGAGGTCAAACATTAAATATTTCACCTTTGTGTTGTTTTCAAGTGAGTGCAAGACAAATATGATTAGACAATTAACACAAACTTTTCTGGAACCAGGGTCATAGTCACTACAGCTGATGATGATGATCCAGATGTAGTGAAGTAAAAAAGTAAAAATACAACATTTCCCTCTGAGATAGAGTAGAAAGTGGCATGAAAAGAAAATATAGTACAAGTACCTCAAAATTGTAGTACAGTGCTTGAGTAAATGTCCTAAGTTGAACTGTAGTTGCAGAGTGCGGCACAGAGCGCGGCACAGAGCGCGGCACAGAGTGCAGTACGTACAGAGTTGGTGGCGAGGATGTGGAGGTGTGGCTTGTCGGCCTCCAGCAGCAGACGCAGCGTACTGAGGAAACTCTCCACCAGCAGGTTGATGCTCTGGCAGTGACAGGCCAACAGCAGCTGCTCCATCGCCTCCATCGCTATGCACACATACCTGCAGAACAACCACCGATGTCACATGGACGTTACCTCTGTGTGTGTGTGTTGATGTGACCGTGTGTGCTCTGACCCGTAGCGGTGGCGGTTCAGCTCGCGGGTCAGTCGCTCTGACAGATACGCAGCGATGCGGTCCAGCTTCTCTGGAGCTGACAGAGCGAAGAACGTCAGCTTCTCCATGTTGGCTTTCACCAGCCCATCCTCAACACACACACACACACACAGAGTCAAGTGTTGTTTGTGTGTATGTAAGTGACACCCACTATGACCAGAACAGTGAAATCTGTTTGTACAAGTGACACCATGTCAACAGCCTGAACATGAGCCTATTAAAGGGTCAGTTCACCCAAATCAAGGACACTTTCTTTACCTCAACTGCTATTAATCAATGTTTATTGGTTTTCTTTGTGCAGGTTTTTACAGGATTCTCTCTGTGATTTCTGCCTCCAACAAAACCCAATGATGATATATTGGTATTTAAATTAGAACTACTAAACCGACACTATCTGCATGTAGACAGACAACAGTACCACGACAGGAAGCCTGTGAAGTTACTGTGTGTGTGTGTGTGTGTGTGTGTGTGTGTGTGTGTGTTTACTTCAGGGTCTTCTGGGAAAATATTATCAACCAGCCTCTTGTAGCGAGGACGTAAAGCCCAGCAGCAGCCGCACAGACCTGCAGACACAGACACAACTTCAGTCTCACAAAGAGCCAGCACCCTCGCTGCTGTTTGAACACAGCTGACAGCACGATTTCTCTTCAACTGCTGACTGACTGTGATATGGAAACTATTAAACTAAACAGTCTTCACACTAAAATCGAATCAAACCCCCTTACAAAGCAGGAGAAACTCAAAATGAAAGCCTGCTTTATGGCCTGATGGGGGCAGCAGAGAGTCTGCAGACCGTTAACCTTCTTCTCTACACATTTGTCTTCCATTTCTCATCTCATTCAATGTTCAGTGTAAAATGTTTGGGGAGATTAAAGGAGCACAGAGATCCACCAATGGTCAAGTGCCAACAAACACACACACACACACACACACACACACACACACACACACACACACACACACACACACACACACAGAGTACAATGCAGCAGTAATATTAGGTCTTAGTGTTAATCCTGCTGCAGCTTGTTGTTGCATAATGTGTTTATATTGCTGTTTTTTAGTTAGCGGAGCTTAAAGAGTCCAGACTGACACAAGTTGAGGACATGTGATGTGCTGGAGTAAACATCATCTTCAACATGATGATGAGGACACACACACACTGTGGCTGCACTCACAACTAACACATCTGACTGATGACTTCATATCCCATCAGCCTTGTTTTACATGTCATGACTCTTGAAGTCGACGTGAGAAGTTATCGAGTCTGAGCATCACTTTCACTTGATAAGTGATTCAAAATTTTTTGGTTCATCACATCAATCCCATCAAATCAAACTCAAACTGAAAAGTGGACGCTGCTACAAACTCCTGTCCAATAGGTGGCAGTAAAGTGACACCTGTGACCTCGCCGCTCGACGCCACTAAATCCTGCACACTGAACCTTTAATATATTACAGTTCATTCAGCTACTTATCCCGTTTAATGCGTATTTCTAAAGCTGCTCAGTTCAACATGACCACACACGAAAATCAGACAAAATGTCAGAACCATTTCAAAACTGCGTTTCACCTTAAAGGTTTTATGATCGAGACTTTGAGCAACGCAACACTAACATGAAACTGCAGCATCACAACATTCAGACCCGAGAGAAAACAGAATAAATATGAATATTTCTCACCGTACATGAAGACGACTCTTCAGCTCACATCCACACTGTCACTTCCATCACACACACAGTCATGTCTGTGCTTAATCCTCCACACACACACACACACACACACACACACACAGAGTCTGATAAAAACCTTGTATCAGTGACTGATTCAGTGATGGATGATGTTGAAAATCTCTGCTGTTTCATTTTAACTTCCTGTTTGTTGTTAAAACTAATTTTATGCAGAAAAGCACTAATATTCTCACCAGCTCAAAGATTCTGTGTGTGTGTGTGTGTGTGTGTGTGTGATCCAGGCCATGTGCAGCAGCTCAGCGCTCTATAATCTGCTCTGGATTTATTTATCATGCCAGGAGAAACAGAAAAAAACACATATCAGAAACCTGCAGAACTGAAGCTGACAACACTCAACGCAGTAAAAGTACTGCGACACAACACTACAATTACTTCAATGAACGACGAGAATGAATGTTAGTAGAGTTCATGCAGCAGAGGTCGTGTCAGCGTGGCCATGACCTGCAGCTCCACTGTCAACATGTCAGGTCTGATCCTGTTCACTCACAACATCCTTATTGATCCATCACCTTTTCTTTGTATCTTCCCAGTTAGAACTGAAACACACAGCTGATTCATCAATTACACACAGAAAGTACTTTTTAAGCAAACATGAAAAAATAATTCTCTCTCAGAAGTGAATATTTGCTGGTTTGCTTTGTCTGTTACAATTATAATCTGCAGAGATTTGGGTTTCAGGCTGCCGGACGAACAAGGCCAGATGATGGATGGACTGATAATACACACTGTGTTTGCTAGTATCAGTAGTACTAACTGCAGTAGTACCAGTAGTACGAGCTGCAGTAGTACAAGTAGTACCAGTAGGCTCAGTGTGTGTGTTACCTCCAGGGGTCTGATGGTCCAGCACAGAGCAGCAGTCCTGCAGCAGCCTCCGAGGACCCTGGGATACGGTCGACATGGCGACGGGCCTCGGCAGCGACATGCCCCTGGGCAGACTGGGCATGGTGACACCTCGGGGCATGCTGGGTAAACTGGGCACGGTGACACCTCTGGGCAGGGAGTGCAGCAGGGCAGGCACGGTGGGAAACCTGGGCAGAGTCCCGGGCATGTCTGCAGAGGCCGGCTGAAAGGACGGACGGATGTGAAGGTGGAGTCGTCCTGAAGAAGAGGAGGATGAAGATGCTGTGGGATGAAGAGGACGGCTCAACAGAAGTGAAGGTGGAGAAGGTAAAACAAGAAAATGAAAAGCAGGATTGAAGTGAAAAACCTTTTCCCTCCTGCTCCACACATTCCTCCGACTCTTAACCCCTTCAGCTCAACATGGAAACTAAGTTCACTTTACATAAATACACAGTGAATACACAGAGATACTACAAAATACTCCTCACACCCATCAGTGACAGCACTTTCTGTTTGAGGGATGGAACTCATTTACTCAAGTACAATTGTGAGACACACACACACACACACACACACAGCTCCCACCTGCTTGACTCCAGTGTTGCTCTCCTACAGTTGTTTCCCTCTGACAGACAAACAGCTGCTTACATAACCTCTGCTGAGCCTCGACTGGCCGGCAGCTCAGATCAATAATCAATAGGTGTGATTGATCCAGAGCTCTGCACACTGAACCGTGTGTGACAGCAACAGCACGTGTTGTAGCATGTTACTAGAAACTCTGAGGGTCATCTCACTGTTTCATATGTGGAGGACAATTTATCAATATAACCTCACTGATGACGCGTCGATGTTCATGTGAAACAAACATGTGTCAAACAGTTTCTACACACGCTCATATGAATGAAACCCCGACCACAAAGGCTGCAGAGGAGAAAAACAAATGCACCCACTCCCTCATCATCCTCACTCTTCCCAGCATGCTCCTCTGGAAGAGGAGCTCCCCCTGCTGTTGATGCTGCTTACTGCTAGTTCCATATGTGAGGCAGCAGACTCCATCAGTCCTTATCTGGCCCTCACCTGTTCAGGTGTTCACTCTCTGCTGAACGTCCAGGAACAGTCGACCCGTCAGTGTTTTCAACAAGCTGCCTCTCTGCAGCCTGAGACAACAACAAATACAGTCGAGCTGCACAGACGTCTGCAGGGGTCAAGACACCTCATGTAACCCGGAACCAGAAGAAGCCGAGGGACCAGAAGAAGCCGAGGGACCAGAAGAACCCGAGGTGCACCAAGGAAACAGTGTGTGAACAGCAGTGTTCTCTCAGAGTATGTTCTCTGAAACAACACCAGAGGGCAGCAACCAATGGGTAAATAGATTTGAATGTATGAAATTAACACGATATGAACCACACGTTTGTCTTTATTAAAAAGCCTCTTTTAAATTTACATCATCACTTCTTCCTCTAGAACAAGTTTCACATTTGGACCCATTGATGCTTTGAGCAGCAGAAACATTCGTCAGAAACAAAGACACAATAAGAAACAGTCAGTCACTGATGAAGAAGACTCATCAGTTTAAAAGAGTCTTCAGGTCAAAGGTTCAGTCCGTCCACCTCGGTCACTTTGCTGACCCCCGCTGTCCCCCCTACAAACAGTCCTCCGAGCTCCGCCTCCAGCTCCCGCAGGTGGGCGGGGTCAAATGTGTCAACACCAGCTGTCTCTCCCAGCGTCCTCCACCAGGGCAGCCTGCTCACCTGCAGCATTGCATTGTGGGCGTCGCGGGCGCGAGCAGCGACAGGACCCGAGGGGCTCAGAAAGGCCTCAGCATCTGTCGCCGTGACATCAGAGAGGGGCGGGGCATCTGTGGGGACAGGGGTCTTATTACAGCCAGGTAAACACAGGTAGACGTGTTACTGTCTGATCACAGCCTCACTTTGCTCCAACAACTGTTGCTACAACAAACTGAGATATGACATGAGAGCAGCAGCATGAACGAATCAACTGACAAAAGAAAGAATAAAACAACTGCTCACAGATCCAAACCACACTCTGTTCAAAAAATAAATGTTTTTCTCTTTCATTTTTCTTTTCTTTTACATCGGCACCTCCAGATTTCTGTGAATTATCGGCAAACATCTCAGTAAAATCTGTCAAGTCCTCAAATTGACTTTGTGCCAACAGCAGGTCTGAGGCCTTTTGAACACATGGAGTTCCATTTGATCCAGGAAGTCTGGATTCAGCTGGTGCTTCAAGTCAAGTGGACTTTTACTGCGTGTGTGTGTGTGAAAGAGAGACCTCTGAGCAGCTCCAGCTGTGTGTGTGTGTGAGCCAGAAGAGCCTCCACCCTCTGCTCCTCCCTCCTCTGATGATCTCCTCTCTGCAGCTCCGACAGCAGCAGCAGCTGCACCTCCTCATGGAGACGCTCACACTCCTGACGAGACACACGCGATGACTGCACGCATGCACACGCACGCATGCACACGCACGCACGCGCACACACACACACACACACACACAGTCAGGAGTGGCCAAAGCATCATGGGTAGTATGTCAGACTGACATGCTGTGGAAACTAATTATTCATTGAGTGTGATGAGTTAATTGAGTCTCTTACAGGATGGAGAGAGATGTATTCCTCCACCTGCCTGTTTAGCTCCACCCTCCAGCTGTCTGTCAAACCCCTCTGACCAATCCAGAAAGGTGTGATGGGCGGGGCCTTGGTTGCTCGCCGTTTCTGCAGAAAATGACGCACCTGAAAGAGGAAGCAGTCGCCATCAGTCAGCTGTAAACATGTTTAATTCTGTGTGTGTGTGTCTGTGTGTGTGTACCGCTCTCTGCAGAGTCCTGGCAGCCTGCTGCTCAGTGTGTGTGCGTCTCAGTGTGTGTCGCTGTGTGTTGTTGTAGCGTTGCCGCTCTTTGAAGCCTCTCCAGAAGCTCTGGATCACCACGGCAGCACGACGCTCACACTCCTGCAGGTACGACTGCACCTGGTCTGAAAACACACACACACACACACACACACACACACACACACACACACACACACACACACACACACACACCCCTTTACATAAAACTTAAACTTGGAGCTCATTCCTTCAGTTACTTCAGCACACGTGTGAATTCATAGATTATGATATAGAGCAACAGAAACAGTGTGTGTGTGTGTGTGTGTGTGTGTGTGTGTACCAGGTGGCAGCAGCTGCAGCAGTTGTCTCTGTTTCTGATGGAACTGTCTCCTCGCCTGCTGACGCCTCACACACACCTAAAAAACACACACATTAACACACTATTATCACCTTTCATTTGTATTTGCATCGTGTACTCAGACTGAAGTATTACTCCCACCTGATACTTTAACTCCTCTTCCCATTGTTGTGCTTCTTTCTGCTGCTGCTGCCGTCTCCTCCGAGCCCTGGCACACACACACACAAAATAGAGGAGCTTGTACTTTACTTTTCACTTCCATGACATTGTTTAATGTCCAAGCTTCCAACCACACAGACCAACAGACAGACAGACAGACAGACACCTGTATCTCCTCTGCAGCATGCTGACGGCTCTGCTGAGGCTCTTCACTCTGCGTCTTGTCTGATATGACCTCCAGGCCGCCTGGATCACACACGCTGCCCGCACATGCACAGCAGACACCTACACAGAGAGGAGGGGTCAGAGGTCAGCAGACAGGGAGACAGACAAGGAAACAGACAGGGAGACAGAAGGGGAGACAGACAGACCTGGGAATGACTCCTTGTGCTTTTGTCAGATTTGATGAAGGCAATCAGCTGATCTACATCCTGGTCAAAGCCCCGCCCCCTCCAGTCTTTGTCCAATAGGCTGTCCAGACCTGCAGAGAGACAGTGTGACCTCTGACCTTTTAATACATTTGACCCAATAATCACTCAACAGTCCTGCAGAGCTACACTATAATAAATACATCAGCACGTGTGACCTCTGAAGCTGAGGAGGAGGGGATGGACCCGGAGCTCCTGCTGATTGGCCATGAGGAGGATCAGTCTGATGGAGGCCCCGCCCACTGCAGAGTCAGAGCTGACAGCTAATTGGCCAACAGCCTCATTCAGCAGCAATAGGACAGAGTTGTCGCTCAACCCAGACAGGAAGTCCCTGCAGAGAGGGACAGACAGACAGACAGAGAGACAGAGAGAAATACTTTATGGGTGACGTTTGGTTCCTCTGACACATGGTGGATGATTAAATTGGTAAAAGCATCAAAGAAGTAAAATCTTAAAACTGAGTTGATGGTAAACTCCATCTTAAGAGGATCTGGTAACCAAAAGCATCGTAACTGCAGATGCCCTCATCAATGATGGCAGATTACTGAGTGTGTTACCTGCTGGATGTGCAGGCCTGAATCCACAGCTGGACACAGAGCAGAGACACAGCGACATCATCATCACACATCTGGATCTGCTCGTAGTGGACAGAGCTGAGAACTGGAGATCGAGGCAGGTAGAGAGTCAGCGTGCAGACCTTTACTCACACAGACCTACTGTACCTAATAAGAGCAGGAAGCCGATCAATAAACTAATCAGTGAGCCAGTCCATCAACCAATCAATAAGCACTGAAGGTGACTGACCCTGTGCGGTGAGCTGAGTGTGAGATCTGAGCAGCCAGCCGACTGAATCCATCACCTTCCTGAAGAGAGACGTACACTGACAGAAAGACAGATTCAGTCCAAACAGTTCCACATTAAAAGTTAAAGAGGAAAGACAGTTCTCCAGTCTCTGACCTCTGCCCGCCTCATCAGCTTACTGGCCAATGACAGGAGGCCATCCATGACTGACGGCAGGAACAGCCTATGAAAGGCTTCTGATTGTTTCCCAGGTTCCACTCCTACACAACAGGAACTGGACAGACAGACAGACAGACAGACAGGTATGTCGGCGTCAGCTGAATCCACCCCATGAACCAAATATCTGCAGTCAACAAGCAAAGCCCACAATAATCTGAATGACTCTGTGAGTTGTACCTGGTGAGCTGGGCCAGCGTGGCGGCGGCGCTCCAGTTGCCCCGCAGCCTTCTGGGATCCAGAGAGAGAGTGAGGACGCAGTGGTTCAGGACGCCGCTCAGATACAACTGAGACTTGACACGAGTCAACACACTGCTGTCTGTCTGCAGCGCCGCCATGTTCAGAGCCTCTGACAGACACAAAGACGACATGTGACGAGCACAACTCATTTCTACACCAGTCTGTTTCTATTGTTTGACTCCGTCTACACTGAAAACCTGTCGTTAGGTCCACTCTTTGTTCTCAGTAAAGTTTTATACAGACATTGATTAACCAGTAGCTGACGAGGAGCACTTGAACGCACCAGTAAGGCCCTGACTGTGGTTATTACAGTACAGACAGGTCAAGACACTAAGACTCATATTTAATGTGAGCGTCAATCATTGAGAGGATTTACTCATTTTCATTTTCATCATTCTAAAATGTAAAACTTTGGGTTTCGGTCGGATAAAACAAAACATTAATTTGGACAATTTTCACCACTTTAAGATATTTTAGAGACCAAACAAACAGGAGATGATTCAGAAAGACAGTTTTAATTTGCAGCCGAAAAGACACAGATGATGAGTGTGTGTCTCACTGTGTGGAGCAGACAGACAGACAGGCACAGACACACAGACAGATACAGACACACAGACAGACAGGCACAGACACACAGACAGACAGGCACAGACACACAGACAGGCACAGACACACACACAGACAGATACAGACACACACACAGACAGATACAGACACACACAAAGACACACACAGACAGACACACACACAGACACAGACACAGACAAAGACACACACAGACAGGTGCTTGTGGTTGTCTCACTGTTCAGGCCGTTGTTCAGCAGACTGACTCTCTGCTCCGGGTTCAGGTCTTCGTCCTCCAGCTGCCTCCTCAGCTCTGACGTCACAGCCTCTTCCTCCTCCATCATCGCTGGAGCTGCTGAACAAACAGACACAGGTTGACTGAACACACCTGTGACAGCAGCCAGTCACAGTCGGTCACCTGGTTCCACCTCAGATGGCTTCCTGGTGTTTGAGCTGAACCACAAATGTCGACTCACAAACTGTGAAACCGCAGCTCGTTAGCAACAAACACGGTGACCAACGATGAAAGAGTCTCCGGTTTAGAGAAACCTGGCAGCAAACAGGTGGAGAGAAGTGAGTCCGTGTGTTTGGACTGAGCTCAGCAACTCACCTGCAAATGTTTGTCCCTGCACCTGCTGCCGTGGATTTACAAAAGCTACAAAAACACCGTTAGCCACCACAGTTAGCTTCTAGCTCTTAGCAGCCGAGCGACTCGCAACGCTCCTGTTTCAACGGCTGAGTGACGTCATTACGCTGCGCCGGCGCATCCCTCTGCACCAAAGTGGAGATCGACCAATCACTTCATCGATCTATCGATCTATCAATGTGAACTACAAAAAACTTTATTGACATTAAAAACAACAGCAGCATTAAATTAAAAAACAACACAAAATTAAAAAAAAATCAATAAATGACATTTGTGTGAAATGTTTCTGAGGTGAAACAGGTGAAGCAGGTGATTCATTAGCTCATAAATGATTCATCACATTTAAATTCTTAGCGCAATAAAAGCGTCCAAAACTGCTACAGAACTGACATCTCTCACAGGAGGCTGCTGTTTGTCCATCTGGCCTCTGGGAGGCGCTGTAGGTCCAGCTGAGGTTGTTAAACAGCAGCAGCTGCCTTCCTTCCTTCCTTCCTTCCTTCCTTCCTTCATTCATTCATTCATTCACTGCTGTGTCTTTAGCAGTTGTTCATCTGTTTGATGAACTTTACAAATACATAAACTGCTGTAAAAATACTGTGATCAAAAAATGTGTTCATTAGTTTTATGACGTTATTGATCCTCTTATGATTCTTAAAATAAAAAAAAACAACTTAACATAAAAACATATTGATTTTTCTTTTGTCTAAACTTTTATTACATTAAATCTCATTATTAATTCTTCTTCTTTTTACTTGACTACACCTTTTACTGTCCCTGTTTTGTCTCTTGTCTCGCAATAAATAAAGATATGACTTCATCCATTTGTGCAGTTCAGTGTAGTAATAACATTAATACTACTACTACTATTATTATTATCATTATCATTATTATTGTTGTTGTTGTTGTTATATTGCTATGTGAATTGTATTCTACTTTCTGACAGTATTCTTCCTGTTGGTTTATTTTCATTCATATTAAAATGATATCACTGTGGTCACTGTGTCTGTTTGTGCTGATAAACACATTCTGTCACAATTTAAACATCATTTACATTTGTGATACTGTGCAGAGCTGGTCCGGTCACAGTAACGCTACTGAGAGTAATAGTAACGTTAATAGTAACGGGGAGAGGCGGGGGTTGTCTCTGTGTGTGTGTGTGTGTGTGTGTGTGTGACTCTGCTGCAGCCCTCGTGCACAGCGCCCCTCTGCGCCTGCGTGCTGAAGCACACCGAGCCACCGACCGTCCGCCGCCCGGACCGGCAGCAGAGAGACGGAGCGGAGCGGAGCCGGAGGCCGGGGCCGCTGCACGGAGCCTGCGGGAGGACACGGCGTCGGCACCGGGGACGTGATGAGCGGGACCGCGGAGCCGTAAGAAGAGCAGCAGCCGCGGAGGAGGAGGAGGAGGACCGTCGAGGCTCCGCACTGACCGAGCCTCGGTACCGGCAGGAAGGAACATCCGTCCGAGCAGCGAGCGGCCGCCGAGCCGATGTGAGGCCGCGGGGATGGACGGGTAGGCCGGGAGGAGGCAGGAGCGAGCGACGGTACACAACGGAGGAGAGAGCGCGAGGAGGAGGAGGAGGAGGAGGAGGAGGGGGGAGGATGAATCCGGTGGATGGAGGAGGAGAAGCGGGCCCGGACGGCCTGGCGACGGCAGGTAGGGTGTGTGTGTGTGTGTGTGTGTGTGTGTGTGCGCGCGTGAGCTGCTGTCGCCATGATGCCTCCACATCCGCCCATTGACTCAGAGTGTGTGTGTGTGTGTGTGTGTGTGTCAGCATCCCTCCATCCACTGGCACTGAAGTGTGTGTGTGTGTGTGTGTGTGTGTGTGGGGTGGAGGGTCCCTGCCAAGGAGGATTGTGGGAAGGCCTGCTTGTGTGTGTGATGTAATGTGATGTGTAGTAATAACGATGCTTCCATTCAGACCTGCAGAGGTTGTACTGTACTGTAGTATTATCACAAGTACTAATACCATGATGGTACATGCTGCTCTCTGATTGGCTGGTGTCAGTTACACTCATATATGATTAATCCTCGTCAGGACTGAACTGACTGTGAAACTAACTCCATAAACAATCCGGATTCTCCAGAATCCAATCATCACATGACTCTTTGTGGACGTGATGCAGGTGGATGTGAAGGTGGATGTGGTGAAGGTGGAGATGATGGAGGTGATGAAGGTGGAGGTGATGAAGGTGATGAAGGTGGAGGAAGGTGGAGATGATGGAGGTGATGAAGGTGGAGGTGATGAAGGTGATGAAGGTGGAGGTGGTGAAGGTGGAGATGATGGAGGTGATGAAGGTGGAGGTGATGCAGGTGGATGTGAAGGTGGACGTAGTGAAGGTGGAGATGATGAAGGTGGAGGTGAAGGTGGAGGTGGAGGTGGGTCATCCTCTCTCTCAGACTCGGGGCTCCGACAAACCTGAGTTGCTACGAGATGAGAAACTTGTGAATAAGATTATCTGACCAGAACACTTTCATGAAATCAAACACTTCTTGCTAAATGAGTTTTAGCTTCAGCTGCTGTTTACTCCAGTAATGGGGCCGATGTCGTCTGTCGTCATAAACAATCCTGGAAGAGTTTGATCATTCTGAAATAAATGAAAATAAAAACCAAACACAGCATGTTTCCACTGAGCCCGTGAACAGCTCACGAAGCTCAGTCTCATCCGAACCACAGGAAGGTCTGAACTCCCGTCGGTCCGTTCAACAGATATTTGAACCACGTCGCCGGTTCAAACCAATCAGAGCTCAACACTTAAATGACAGAGTTCATTTCAGACAGATTCCAAACAAATGAGCTGCGAAGAACCAAATGAGGACAGAGGGGGCGTCACAGGACCCGACACATTCAGCTCTGCAGGACGACGACATTCAGGAAGAGCAGAGAGCTGTTCCTGTTCATGTGTCCACAGATAACAACACACCTGGCCAGTCAAGTACTTCTGAGTACTTCTAAAAACAGCTGAAGTACTTTCACTACGAAGCAGCTGGGGGACATTTACTGTGAAGGACTGAGAGAGGGAAGCAGCTGGTGGGCTTTTATTGTGAAATATTTGGAGGACTTTTACTGGGCCTTTACTGTGATGCAGCTGGACTTCTTTTATTGTGAAGTAGCTGGTTGAATCTTATTGTGAAGTGGCTGGTTGGATTTTATTGTGAAGTAAGTGGTTGGATTTTATTGTGAAGTAACTGGTTGGATTTTATTGTGAAGTAGCTGGTTGGATCTTATTGTGAAGTAGCTGGTTGGATTTTATTGTGAAGTAGCTGCAGACATTGGACGCTTTTGTCCTTTTGAATTTTACCTTGCGTTTCCATTTCTTGCTGACATCCAGCTCTTGATCTAGTCGAGGTTTGGACGACCAAAAGTCTCACAGATGCAGATTTGAACTTAACGCAGGAAGTAAACCTCTGTCAGCTGATAATTACCAATAACCTGCAGAGAGGGACGTCGGAGTCTCTGTTTGTCCAGCAGAGGGCACTGAAGGCTCAGATCTTGCTCACTTTCTTCACTAGCTACATTTCCGTTGTGTGTTCATGTTAAAGGTTGATTCTGTGTCTGAATTCCAGTGGAGGATTATTAGAAGCCGTCACAGACTTGGAGTGACCTTAATTCCTCAACCTGCTTCTTATTTTATTTTGCTCTTTGGCCACAATATGTGACCATAATTAATGTGATCACCTTGATTCTGTGAAAGTCGTTATTTTTGTTTTATACGTTCTGGACATGTTTGTCTTCGGTCTAACAGTAAAGTCAGACACGTGTCGGCCCGTGTGTCGTCGTCTGACTCTCGTGTCTTCGTGTCTCGCAGGCTGACATTTTGGAGACTCAGAGGACACTGTGGTGAAATGTATTCATTAGTTTCTGTTGCATAATCAGTGTGATGTGTCCTGACAGACTGACAGCGAGTTTCTCTGAAGGCTTTTCATCTGCTCTCCCCAGCAGCTATTTTAGGCTTTACACTGACTCAGTGTGTGTGTGCGCGTGTGTGTGTGTGTTATGGGTGTGAGACAGCCTGATCAGAATGGAAATCCCTCGTCCGGCTCCCAGCGCTGGTCTGGAGTCACCCTGATGGACAGCTGGTCCAGGATCAGTCGGCCTGGCAGACAGCTGATGGAGGATCAATCAGATTCTGCAGTATTACAGTTGAACATGCTGGATTGAGACACAGTGTCATGTTTACAGTCCACAAACTCCCACCAGCCACTCATTAGTGAGCGCAGGCTGTTGGCTTCTGCTCTCAGACCTCTTATACATGAACGCGAGGTCTGTCCCCTCTAACACTGTCTGTGGGACGACGTCCTCCGCTGCTCAGTCAACAGACTCACAGGACAGATCCGCCGGGGTGAAGCTGCTGTTGCTGTTATCGGCTGCCGTACAGGAACAGCCCGTTCTCAT
The DNA here is from genome assembly GCA_025331565.1 of Holacanthus passer. Taxonomy (NCBI): domain Eukaryota; kingdom Metazoa; phylum Chordata; class Actinopteri; family Pomacanthidae; genus Holacanthus; species Holacanthus passer. The sequence continues at coordinate 190,884 of JAFREQ010000219.1, read as the reverse complement.
ATTTTTATTAATGATCCACATACGGACGTGAAACCACCATCGACTACAGATCGCATTGATACGGTGAAGATGTGTTTCTCCAGTGCTGCCCTGGAGGGGACGCGGTCTGCTGGATGACGGACGGATGATGTGCAGGACATTGACAGCGGAGGCCGGCGTCCACGTCCCGCGTCCTGCAAGGAGTTCAGACAACAAAAGCACTTTGGTTACGGTTCAGGAAAGATCCTGGTTCCAGCTAAATGTTCATAAATGTCTTTGTGCTTCAGGTCAGTGAATATTTAAGCAGGTTGTCAATCATCCGTTACTTTTCTGTGTTGTTGTCGTTATTCTCCCATGTTCAGGTGAAGTTCATGCTGCCCACTCGGACTTCCTCTGCCCCTGTCCCTTTCTTGTCACGACGGTTTGACCTGTGTACGTGTAGATTTGTGTTTTCATCGACGACACGGTTTGGAAGGTGGAGCTGGATTTTAAAATAGGGTAAACGCAGCGTGCTCCCATAATCCATCTGTGGGCTCAGGCCAAACAATTAGTCCAGATTTAACAGACAGTCAATCTGGGTCTGAACCGTCACGGTGGGCTTTGAGAAGACGGATCGGTCCAGAGGGACGACGGGAGATGGGAGGACAGTATGGAAGGAGAAACAGGACGCTGCTGGGAGGTGGTTTAGGTTGGAGGCATGTGAGCGAGCTCCGTCGTCTGCTTCCTGTTTTTCGGTTCTCTCTCGGAGGGTTATCGCTGCTCGAGCTGCTAATGTGAGATGGTTAATGCCCTCAGTGTGTGTGTGTGTTGGATTAGCTTCCTCCCGCTGTGCAGGATGATCTGACGCACATGGGAGGCCTGTATGTCTGTCTGCAACACACACACACACACACACACACACACACACACGCTGAGCTGCAGGAGTCAGCTTTTTAATTGAAATGTCTGTCAGCTCCTCTCTCTGAAGCCTGATTGGTTCATTTTGGTGGATGGGTGAAAAATAGCTTGATGCTCTTTGCTCTTTTCTCACTTTTGACATTACATGGGCCGAAAACCTGAGAGAAATGTTCGTACATCAGTGGGTCCCAGTTCTGTTGTGTCATGCACACAAGTATGTTCCTGATGTCAGCATCGCGCTACTCCACCGGCTGACAGTTGGAGGCGGTAATGAGTTCTGTCGATGGATCGTTTCTAAATGGTGGCTTCAGTTTTAGAAGTTCTGAGGTCACGAATCTAAAGCTCCTCAGCAGATCTTCACCTGGAACTTTCTGTCTGTCTCTCAGGTTCTGGTAAATCCGAGTGTGTTCGAGCGGTCGACGTCCTGACGGTGCTCAGAGAGAAAGTGGCCTTTGTGTCAGGTAAAATTCAAACTGCTGCACGTTTGAACTCACTTTGTTCCAGTTAATGTGACCTGGTTTAACTTAACTGTGTTTTCAGGGGGACGAGACAAACGTGGCGGACCAATCCTGACCTTCCCTGCCAGGACCAATCATGATCGAATAAAACAAGAAGACCTGAGCCGATTGGTCACTTACCTGTCGACCATACCCAGGTAACGCCCCGTCTGTCTGTCTGTCTGTCTGTCTGTCTGTCTGTCTGTCTGGAGCTAAAGAGGACACAGTGAGCGAAACTTGGAGTGAGTTAACTGTCTGTCCACCTGTCGGCCTCTCCACCTGTCTCTTGCTTGGCCTGTCTCCCTCTCTACCCCTCTGCAGCCAGGTTGCATTAACTCCCCGCCTGTCTGTCCCTCTGCCCCTGCCTGTCTGTCTGTCAGTGAGGACGTGCGTGCTCGTGGCTTCACGGTGGTGGTGGACATGCGTGGCAGTAAGTGGGACAGCGTGAAGCCGGTGCTCCGAACTCTGCAGGAGTCCTTTTCCTCCAACATCCACACAGCGCTGCTCATCAAACCAGACACCTTCTGGCAGAAACATAAGACCAACCTGGGCAGCGCCAAGCTCAGCTTCGAGGTACTACTGCAGTCCTACTGCTCATAAATGATGTCCTGCTGCTGATGCGTAAAGTACTGCTACTGATTACTGAAACATTACTACCTGCTAAATAAAGTACGGCCAGACACCTTCTGACAGAAACACAAGACCAACCTGTGCAGCTCCAAGCTCAGCTCTCAGGTACTACTCCTGAGGACTGAAATACCACTACAGTTACTGCAGTGGTGTACCACTACCACCAAGTAAAATACTACTACTACTAATGCTACTAGTTGAACCATGACTGCCGATAGCTGAAACACTAAAACCGAAATAATAATACTAATCCTTGTCTCCATCTGTCTCTTCAGACCAGCCTGGTGTCGGTTGAGGGTCTGTCCCGGCTCGTCGACCCCTCCCAGCTGACCTCTGACCTCGGCGGCTCGTTGGAGTACGACCATGTGGAGTGGACCGAGCTGCGTCTGGGTCTGGAGGAGTTCTCGGGGGCCGCCACGCAGCTGCTGGCCCAGCTGGAGCAGCTGGAGGCCGGGCTGAACCGCATACCAGAGCCCGAGGACGTGGACGAGGCTCGCAAGTGAGAAGAGCCTCAGTCATACTCACTGATTATCTAAGAGTTCTATGTCAAGTATTAGAACGTGATATAGTGTTCAGTAACTCTTACACAGTGTTTTTTGTCAGTGGAGTAATTCCCATATTTCTTCCCTCACCAGACTTCTCGAGGAACACGGTCGCCTCCGTAACACCATCGCCACAGCACCGGTCGACGCCCTCGAGCGAGAGGGGCGGAGCTTGCTCCAGCGCATGCGCCTGGGCCCATCCCACGGTGACGCCTCTACTGACGGGGGCGGCGGCGGTAGCCACGGCAGCTGGCTGTCGGGCGGGGCCGACTTCCAGAGCGTCGCCCCGAAGGTTTCGTCTCTGCTGGACCGGCTGCAGGCGGCTCGCAGTCACCTGCTTCAGAGCTGGAGCGACAGGAAGCTGCACCTGGACCAGGCACTGCAGCTGCACCTGTTTGAGCAGGACGCCACAAAGGTGACGTTTACGAGTCAGTTCATCTGTTCAGCAAACAGACTGGATCCAAACGGAAGAAACTGATCTTTCTTTTTTTGACCTGGGGCCTCATTTATAACTGCTGCACATCTCACCTCCAGAAAAGTTGAATCCACACACAATAAACACACATGAAAGAAAGTGATAATAAACAGTAAATGTGTCTGGATCAATAAACGTGACACAGACACTGACAGAAGATAAAGTGAGACACACAGAGCAGGTCAGAGCCGCCGGTGGTAATTTGATTACTTCTCTTCTGTCTGTGTCTCAGATGTCGGAGTGGATCGCTCACAGTAAAGACTTGTTCATGCAGAGTCTGGCGGAGGTCGGCCAGAACCACCAGCACGCCCTCGACCTCCAGACACAACACCAGCACTTCACCGCCAACTGCATGGTCAGTCTCAGTCTGTGTGTGTGTGTGTGTGTACTTTTAGATTGAGTGTTTGTGTGCTACATCCTGTTGCTGAGGGTCCTCACAGGTGCAGGAGTACAGGTGTGTGTGTTGTGTGTCTCTGTCCAGAACGGCAGCGTGAACGTCGACAGCGTGGTTACCGTGGCGGCGAGGTTGGCAGAGGCCGGTCACTACGGGGCGGAGCGCATCGCCATGGTGTCGTCACGGTTACAGGAAGACTGGAAGTCCCTGACGACAGCGCTAGAGGAGCGCAGCAACACACTCGCCATGGCAACTGGCTTCCACCAGGGGGCAGAGCAGGTGATTAGTACAACCAATCAGGCATCAGTACACCTGCAGTATGTACCTGTCTCACTGCCAAGCTACCTGTCTCTACCTGTCTGCTTGGTTGTACACCTGTCTGTTGTCTTCCTGTCTCACCACCAACCTTTCTACCTGTCTATCTACTATACCTGTCCACCTGTCTCTCTATGTGTCTGCTATCTGTCTGCCTGCCTGTCTTCCTGACTGTCTCACTACGACTACATGTATTTTATATGTCTACCTGTTTGACCTGACTGTCTCTCTACCTGTCTGTCCAGTTCCTGCTCAGAGTGGAGGGTTGGGTCCAGACCTGCTCTGAAGGCTCTCTGCCGTCAGCGACAGCAGAGCTGGAAGCTGCGATAAAGAAACACCAGGAGCTGAACGAGGAGATCTCTGCTAACTACACACAGGTACCTGTCTGTCTCACCACCTGTCGGTCTATCGACATCTTTTTTCCTGAACACCGGCCCGCACACCTGTCTGTGTGAACACTTGTCTGTCTCTCTGAACACCTGTCTGTCTGCAGGTCAGTGAGAGTGGTAAAGCCTTATTGGATGTTCTCCAGCGTTGCCCGGCGACTGACTCCGACGACTCAGCGACCAAACCAGACTTCACTGCTGCCACGCACGGCATCATGGGAGTTCTGCACCAGGTCATGCAGGTACGCCTCACTGTAACATGTCTCACATCCATGGCTAGAGCTGTACAAGTCACTGACCGACAGACAGGGAGACAGACGGGTGGACTGATGTGAAGTTGTTTCTTCTCTGCAGGGTCATCATGAGGTGGAAGGGGCGTGGCAGCACCGTAAACTCCGCCTCCACCAGCGCCTGCAGCTCTGTGTGTTTCAGCAGGATGTTAGACAGGTATGACAGACATGAGATGATCATCATAATTATCATAATCTCATAAGTTTAACTAATGAAGTCAAGATCTATCATGCGAATCATTTTTACTTTCATGATGCTGAACTTTTCGCAGATTTAAGTTTCAGATTCGCTCCACCGTCTCACATGCTTCTCTCTCCACCTGTCCGTCTCTCTCCACCTGTCCGTCTCTCTCCACCTGTCCATCTCTCTCCACCTGTCCGTCTCTCTCCACCTGTCTGTCTCTCAGGTGTTGGACTGGGTGGAGCAGCACGGGGAGGTTTTTCTGAACAAACACAGCGGTGTGGGGAAGTCTCTCCACCGAGCGCGAGCGCTGCAGAAACGCCACGACGACTTCCAGCAGGTCGCACAGGTAACACATAAACTTCACGTAGACTGACCGACTGTTGCGGCTAAATCAATGGAGACGTTTTTGTCTGTTCACTGTTTGTAGAAGGTGCTACGTGCACTTTAATGTCACTGCACACTGTTCTCTGACATATGTCAGGTGTTAATGCAGCTGGTTTGGACTTTGGGAGAAATGAATGTGGAAAAGGAGAATTGTCCATCTGCCAGAGAGTCCTGATGAAAACACTGTGTGTGTGGTGTGTGTGTGTGTGTGTGTGCGTGTGCGTCAGAACACTTACACTAATGCAGAGAAGCTTCTGGAAGCAGCAGATCAGCTGGCTCAGTCTGGAGAGTGTGAGGAGGAGGAGATCTACCAGGCAGCCAGAGACCTGGAGCTCCGCATGCAGGTAAGTCTGGAGAGAGACATGAAGGAACGAATGAAAACATGTGTGTACTTGTGCTCCTTTGAATTATTCTATACACTGCTGGGCAGCGTGTGAATGTTTCATCTTAACTGATAATATAACATCATATTTAATCTGTTGATTGTATTTTATATTAATATTCTCAATCTGGAATACGGTCGATGTCGTATGTAAGTTTTGTATTGTGTGTTTTCAGGCGTTCATCCAGAGAGTTGAACAAAGGAAGCTGCTGCTGGACCTCGCTGTGTCTTTCTACACACACACCAAGGAGGTAACACACACACACACACACACACACACACACACACAGACAAATACTGGAGATATGCTGTGATATCTGCAGTGTTAGAGGACAAAAACTCTGCGAGCTGTGAGTTGATGAATGAGAGAAAGGTTGAATTGCAACAAATACATGATTATTGTTTATCTTTACTGTTATTATCTATCTTTCCTCCTTCCTCCCCCTCCTCCCCCTCCTCCTCCTCCTCCTCCTCCTCAGCTCTCAGTATGGATGGAGGGCCTCCAGAAGCAGCTCTCCTCAGATCTCTGTGTTTGTCCCGACACCGTCGAGGCTCTGCAGGCTCTGATCAGCCAGCAGCAGCAGCAGCAGGCCAACACACAGGTACCTGAGGACCTTTGACCTCTGACCCCAAGTCTAACCCAGAAATAACAACCTAACAGCGCCCTGACCTCTGACCCCTCACCTCTAACCTTCACACTAACCCCAACTGTAACCCTGACCCACAGGAAGCTGCGATGAGTGTCATCCGGGAAGGAGAGGACCTCATCCTGCAACTCAGGTACACACAGAGCGTGTGGGTGCGTTTGAGTCATACCTCAGCGCTGCACGGAGGGCCTTTTTATAGTGTGTGTGGGTGTGTTTGTTTCACTCGTCAGGGCAGCCTGTGTGGAGCTGGTGTGGATAATTAATGCACATGTGTTTGTTATAGGTTTGTGAAACCTGTGGGGTACATTAGCTTTATGCCTCAGCTCTGTGACCCACGTGATGTTGGTGGATGTGCTCTGTGGGGGTGCGTTTGTTCTAGTGTTTGTTTGGAATGTGTGGGTGCATCAACGACGCCTCTACGGGCACGTTTTTTTTCTAGTTCAGTAGTTTGCGTGCGGGGCTGAGTGGGAGCGTTTACTGTGTGGGAGTTTGTTTCACTCCACAGGGCAGCTCAGAGGCCTGTGTGGAGTTGGTGTTTGTCATGAATGTGGGTGTGATTGTTTTCAGCTTTGTTTATCCTGTGTGGGTGCGTTTGCTTTGTAGTTTGTATAATCTGCGTGGGTATGTTTGTTTTCTACTTTCTATAATCTGTGTGGGAGCGTTTGTTTTCTAGTTTCTATAACATGTATTGTTCTCTAGTTTGTAAAGTCCTCGTGGTTTGGTTTGTTTTCAAGCCTGTTTAACCATTTTGGGTGCGTTTGTTTCAGGCCCCAGGGCAGCTCGGTGGCCCACGTGGAGTCGGTGCTCCAGCAGCTGGAGGAGTCTCACGTTCAGCTGGAGGAACTTTTCCACCAGAGGAAGATCCGACTGGATGTTTACCTGCAGCTCCGCATCCTGCACCAGTGCACGCTGGAGGTCCTTTTTTGTTTTAGCTTATTCGTGCATTTAACAGTATTTAAGACATTTCTCCAACGGATCTCTGAGCCTCCTCCACGGTGTCAATGTTCGATTCCTGTGTGTGTGTTTTGCAGGTCACTGGGGAGATGGACGCCTGGAAGCAGGACCTCCAGAAACAGTCCCAGGACTTCTCCGCAGAGAAGTTAGCATCGCCTCGACTAGCCGACGCCAACCAGGACAAGCTGGCCCAGGACAAGCTGGCCCTGGGCCAATCACGGCTAGTGGAGGCTAGCCCCGAGGTGCTAACATTAGCACAGCAGCGCATCCACAGGTAAACAGGCCAGTGTGATGACATCATCCCGGCTCAGCACAAACATTAACAAAGACGCCACAACAGGCTCTGACTGATTGGCTGGTTGATCTGCAGGCACATGGAGCGAAGGCTGGCTATGAACAACATGATCTACGAGGTCATCCAACAAGGTCACGACCTTCAGCAGTACATCACCGAGGTCCAGGCGTCAGGTACGAGTCACACTGCGGCTGATTGCAGGACACTGAGGGACTTCCAGGAGTTCTGTGGGTCCTTGTCCTCCAGTGCTTCTGATGGAGGTTCCGCAGGTTCTCGATGAAGTTCCAGTGGTTTGACAGTTTGCAGAGATAATTGAGATGGGAGAGAATCATTGAAGGCTTCATGTGCTCCTCTGAGTTTTTTGGATTTCTAAACAGATTTTGGGTTTCATTTCGGGGCTTGCAGCAGTGCTTCGGGGGCTTCAGGGGTCTTTGATGGTCTCTGCAGAAAACAGGTCACAGAGTCGCCATGTTGATTATTTTTGCTTCTCTGCTGTGAAAACAGAATCGAACAGAAAGCGGTCAGCACATTTTCTGCTACAGTGAAGCGTCAGTGTGACCAGTTCAGTAACACACTGATGATATTCGGGGGAAACGGGGCAGAGAGGATCATGGGGGAGGGGGAAAGGGGGATGGGGTTGCCATGGAAACTGCTCTCTGAAGCACACAGCTGGTCCCCATGGAAACCAGCGTGTTGAATTTGCCATGGAGACACACACACACACACACACACGCATGAATGCACACACACGAAAGGAGATTAAAACACACATCTGTATTACTATACTCATGAGGACCCTAACAGGCAAAACGTCCTCAGTCTGAAGGTCTAAAACTGTGTGTGTGTGTGTGTGTGTGTGTGTGTGTGTGTGTGTGTGGGGTCAGGTATCGAGCTGTCGGAGGCTGAGGGGGGTCTCTCCTCTCAGGTGGAGGAGCTGCAGCACCTCCTGCAGGACAAACAGAAGGAACTGCAGCAGATTGCAGATCATACACACACACACCTGGAGCAGAACCTGCAGCTGAGACACCTGCAGAGCCAGGTTAAACAGGTAACACACACACACACACACACCTGCAGAGCCAGGTTAAACAGGTAACACACACACACACACACACACACCTGCAGAGCCAGGTTAAACAGGTAACACACACACACACACACCTGCAGAGCCAGGTTAAACAGGTAACACACACACACACACACACCTGCAGAGCCAGGTAAGATCCAGGCACTGCTGCAGGGACTGATCTCCACCTGTCTGTCTGTGTCTCAGGTGCTGGGCTGGATCTCAGAGGGGGAGGTCATGTTGTCGTCCTGCATGTTGAACTCCAGCTGTCTGTCCGAGGCTGAGCAGCTGCAGAGGGAACATGAGCGCCTCCAGCAGGCCATAGAGGTTACTGCACACAAAACACACACCACCACAAAACGACATTTTACATAAAGTGGGACATTCAGCTGAAATCTTGTTTACAAAAAGGAAGTTGAAGATAATAAAGCAACGCCCCTGCCGTCCTGCAGAGGTGGAGGCGGACATCTCTGCTGTCCATCACAGCAGACAGATGTAAAAGTTAGCACGGCCACAGGACACTGATGAGGAATTCATACACACTGTCTCTCTGTCCAGGCTCTGCTCCATGCCGACTCCCTGCAGAGGACCCATCAGGTGGCTCTGGCTCTGCAGCAGAGAGCAGAGCTGCTGGTCCGGTTAGTTCCCGTCTCTACGACACTGACTTTAAATGCTTGATAACTGCAATTATCAAGTTATTAGAACCTGTTTGTCCTGTGACCTCTGACCTCTGACTGTCCCCCTCAGGTCAGGTCACTATGATCCAGATGCAGTGAGGTCTTGTGCCCAGACGGTGGCGCTGCACTGGCAGACTCTGATGCTGAGGATTGAAGACCGACTCAAACTGGTCAATGCCTCTGCAGCGTTCTACAGGACGTCCCAGCAGGTAGCGTTGTTCATCTGTCTATCTGTCCAACTCTACTACCTGTCTGTCTGTCTGTCTGCCTACCTGTCTGCCTGTCCCTTCAGGTGTGCGGGGTGCTGGAAAGTCTGGAGCAGGAGTACCGCAGGGAGGAGGACTGGTGTGGAGGAGGAGACAGACAGCCAGAGCAACTCCTGCCACTCATCAACAAACACATGGAGCAGAAGGAGGCGTTTCTGAAGGTGAGCATCACTTAAACACCTTCCCTGAACTGTCCGATCACAGTATCAAGTGTCAGTGTAATATGATGGGGTCCCTAACACTCTTGTTTCCATGGTGACAGGCGTGCACTCTGGCCAGACGGAACGCTGAAGTTTTCCTCAAGTACATCCACCGCAACAGTGTCACCATGGCGAACATCTCGGGCCACAGCGTCACCGTCTCCGGGGTAACAGGGATGACCGAGGTCACCGGGCACTCCAGGGTACCTGAGCAACAGGTCAAAGGTGAATGAACACACACACACACACACACAGAAATGCTCAGGTAAGGTGGAGCCAGTATGGCGCCCTGAGGAGGTTCAGTGTTTTTTAACATGTGCTGTACAGAGATAAGTTCACTGATCCAGGTGTGTCTGTGTGCAGGTATCCTCAGTGAGTTGCTCCAGAGGGAAAACAGAGTTCTCCATTTCTGGACTTTGAAGAAACGTAGACTGGATCAATGTCAGCAGTACCTGATGTTCCAGAGCCACGCCCAGCAGGTGGGCAGCCCTAACCCTAACCCTAACCCACCAATAAACCCTGACATTACATTTTAAAAAGCTGCAATGTTTTTGTTGTCACACTGATTGAAAATGTATATATTGCCCTTCTGAAATTTTAGAGAATCACTAACTCATGCCTGGACGGATCAGCACTCACAGTCAAAACAGTCATCAAGATTAAAAGTCCTCGTCCTTTGACTGTGTTATTTTGTTGTATTATATAATTGAATTGATGCTGACGCATTGACACACGCTACTCATGTAAAGTACAAGTATCTTAAAATTGTACTTAAGCACAGTACTTGAGTAACTGTACTGTATCGACCTAATAATCAAAATCTAAACAGTTAATTGGTTCAAAAATCGGTCTTTTTGTTGCAGGCTCTGGATTGGCTGCAGCAGTCAGGTGACCACTACCTGGCCACGCACACATCGCCGGGGACGACGGTGGCTGAGACGCAAGAACTGCTGAACCAACACAGAGAGTTCTGTGTGTCCGCCAAGGTGAGAACACACGCACAAACACACACCTGGACATATGTGATCACACCCACACCCTCACTCACCTGCGTGTCTGCCCCTCAGCACACCCAGGAGAAGGTTCACCTGCTCATCCAACTGGCTGAGAGCATGTTGTCTAAAGGCCACGCCCACCGCACCGAGCTGCGTCGCTGTGTTTCCACCGTGGATAAACGTTACCGCGACTTCACTGTCAGGGTGGGACAGTACCGCCACCTGCTGGAGACCGCGCTCGGCGGCTGCTCACAGGTGAGAGTCCAGAACAAAAACGCTTCACATCAAAAATGTGCTTCGACTTGGAAATGATTTGTTTGCAGACTTACTTTTTATGAACGTGCCGTAATGTGTCGCTGTCAGGACAACAAGGACCTCGAGCTGGAGCTGATCCCCAACAGTCTGTCTGACTCCGATCCCGAGGTCAACCTGTCCGATCCCAGCCATCAGGTCAGCGACGAGAAGAGACGCTCGGCCCGCAAGAAAGAGTGAGTACTACAAGTACTAATGCTAGTATAACATATGAGTATTCAGATTGTACGAGGTTCAGTAACGTGTGTGTGTGTGTGTGTGTTCTCAGATACATCATGGCTGAGCTCCTTCAGACAGAAAGAGTCTATGTCAGAGATCTGCAGGAGTGTATTGAGGTACACACTTTGCAACACAGTACTGCAGTACTATTTATCTCACAGTACATGAGAATACGACACAGTTCAGCCACATTCATAGTACAACACCACAAAATCTTGAATTATATTTTTTACATTCTAAAATACCACATAGTACTTTGTAATTCAACTTTGTGTTATGTAATGAAATACTTCATGATACTCTGGGGTTGTTTCTGTGTAGTAACACCAACAGCTCCCCCTGCTGACAGAACTGTAGATAATACATTTAAACACATTTACACTGTGAGGAAGAACCACAGCTCCTCCTCACTGGAAGACTACAGCACATAATTGTATTCAAAACCCGATACCACGCAGTCCTACTAATGGAGAGTACTCCTAATAGTAATACTTTCTCCTGGTGCAGACGTACCTGTGGGAGATGACGAGCGGCTCAGAGGACGTCCCTCCTGGTCTCGCCAACAAGGACGACGTCGTGTTCGGAAACATCCAGGACATCTATGAGTTCCACAACAGGTGCTGTAAAATGTACTGAAAAATATACTGCAAAATATACTGCAATACATGTATTGCAGTAAGAAACACCCAGGGCAGTTCCACAACAGGTACTGGAAATTATACTGCAATACATGCAGTACAGTTCTACACATGTAGTAGATCTACGAGTTCCACGACAGGTACGACTGGATACATACTGCACTACTGCAATCTGTACTGTGTATACGTGACCTGAACTAGCATATGTACTGTAGTACTATAGTAAGTTCTACAGTACCACACAAGCAAACCGAATACCCATCTGATGGAAAATGTACGACGGTGTATTTATTATACTAATATACTATACTATATGCTATACTAATACTGCACAGACTCTGTACAGTATGCTGTGTGTAGTAACGCAGTACTCTGTGTCTGGCAGTATTTTCCTGAAGGAGCTGGAGAACTACGAACAGCTTCCTGAGGATGTTGGACACTGCTTCGTTACCTGGGTAACCGGCTTCTTTTCATGTCCATCAATTAAAATGTAAATTACTGATTCAAGTACTGTGAATCAAACTTCCTGTCTGTGTCTCAGGCCGATAAGTTCCACATGTACGTGACGTACTGCAGGAACAAGCCAGACTCCAGTTTACTGATCCAGCAGCACGGCGTGGGATTCTTTGAGGTGAGCCCAGAAGAACTTCATAATAACTCATGACATAGGTGAGTTACACTCTATGTCCAAGTGCCCCATAGTTTTCTGAAATATGTAAATACTACAGTAGTACACATCCAGGACACGTTCCTACTGCAGAGTGAGTAGCAGCACTACATGTACAAATATCCAATATAAATATAATGAACAATATCCAAACAGGAAGTTCACTCACACTGGTTTTTAAAACGAAGTGGTGGCTCAGCTCTGGGTCTGTGTCCACTGACGGCTCGAATGGACGGCTGGAAATAAAACTGAGTGGGTGTTGAGCTGGTTTATGTGCGTGACAGTGACTTGAAGGGAAAATTTGGTCCCTGAGGCTCGACTGGCAGGGAACCATTGACCTAAAAACTAATGCAGTCAGCGCACAGCAGGACAGCTGAACATGCAAAAAGCTCCGTTTGTCTCAGTGGGTAGCTGCAACTGCACAGACAGCACCCGTTTCAACAGTCATGGAGAAAGACATTTCCAGTGCTTAATAATTACTTGACTTTATATGGATCCTTATGAATGAGTGGGTGCTCACTATGTGTGATTTTCTCTATTAGTAGAACCAAATTACTCATTAATTAGTCATTAGAAAGAGTCAAGAGGAGCAACAGAATACAGCATCACCTCAGGTGTGGAGCTGGACTCCCCCGAGGGCGTCACATACATCCGACGGCTTGTGAGATGTTCACAGGAGCAGGACATAGAAGCTCTTTTATGATTTTCCCTTCAACACGTCTTGTGTGTTTGTGTGCAGGAGGTCCAGAGGAGACACGGTCTCGCCAACTCCATCTCCTCAGCGCTCATCAAACCCGTTCAGAGGATCACCAAATACCAGCTGCTGCTCAAGGTAACGCTGCGTAGTTTTACACATTTTCAGCCACATTCAAAACACAGGAGACCAACGTTTGTCCCACAATAGAGCTCAGAGCCGCATTTGTTTAAATGGCTGTTAAATTTTGAGAAAAACGGAACCAACGTGTCCCAGAAAGGAAAAATGTTTGTTCCTTCTGGCTGTTTGGAGAACACGACACCTCTGAGGATTTCACTGAGTGCAGCTTTAAATCCAGAGCACTTCATATGGAGCCCAGAGGATCCCGTCTGTATGTGCCCGGAATAACAGATGAAACACATTCGATGTCAGCTTGAAAACTTTGTTGTAACTCGAGCTCAGTAGCAGCAGGACGTCCGTATTGGCCCGTCATTTCTTTATGTTGTCTCTGTTTTATCTGTTCAAGGTAACGTTTTGAAACTTTTCCTTAACGAGTAGCAGAGTTTGTTTTTCATGTGTATTATTTTTGACCAACTCTGTCTTTGTGAACACTGAATAAGCGTTGATTCAGCGGTGTTTCATCTCAGGGTTGGACTGATCGGGTTCTGTGATTGTAGGAGCTGCTGGCGTGCTGCGAGGAGGGGAAAGGCGAGATAAAAGAAGGTCTGGACGTGATGCTGAGTGTCCCAAAGAGAGCCAACGATGCTATGCATGTTAGCATGCTGGAAGGTAACAAACCCAGATCGTTTTCATACCATGAAGTCAGGACGGCGTATTAACCACACACATCATCACACCACTGATAAAACAGTCACGTGTGAAGCAGCTGGATAGTTTTTTCACAGAGGTCACATTACTTGCTGTGACGTCCTGCAGGTCTGGAGGAGGGTCTGGAGGTGCAGGGGGAGCTCCTACTCCAGGACTCCTTCCTGGTTTGGGAACCAAAGTCTCTGATCAGGAAGGGACGGGACCGACACCTCTTCCTGTTTGAGCTGTCACTCATCTTCAGCAAGGAGATCAAAGACTCATCTGGACGAACCAAATACCTGTACAAGAGCAGACTGAGGGTAACGCACACATTTCAATACATGTAAACGTCTGTAGTCCACAGAAGATGATATGTAACCAGGCTAAACTAACGCACCCAACAGTGTGAAAAAGAGCAACCTGTTTCCAAAAGACTGACCTGCTGCCGTCTCACTCTGACTTCATGTGACTCCCTCAGACGTCCGAGCTCGGTGTAACAGAGCACATCGAGGGGGATCCCTGTAAGTTTGCACTCTGGGTCGGACGAACACCGACATCCGACAACAAGACGGTTCTGAAGGTACGTGGACTCGCAGCCGCCGTTGGCTTCCTTCTTTTTTGGACCACATGTTAAGGTTTGTCCTCTCTCTCTCCACAGGCATCCTCGTTGGAGCTGAAGCAGGAGTGGGTCCGCAGCATTCGACAGGTGATCCAGGAGAGGCGGGGCCACCTGCGGGGGGCGCTGCGGGAGCCCATCCCCCTCCCCAAGACGCCAAACCCCACCCTGGGGCGACAGCGCAGCATCAGCCGCAGGTCAGCACACAGACACAGTTAACACATCGGTGTTGCCTCCCAACATGTGATCGGACAGTAAACCTGCCCCCTGACGTCGGAGCCTCTGGACTCACGGTCGCAGCTGCTGTTAGACCAGAAGCTTCCTGAAGCGTGTGTCCACATACTTCTGGCCACATGGTGTATTTTATCTCATGCAGTGAAGACGAGGATGGAAACTAACAACATGTCTGTGTCTGTCTGTCTCAGGGAGACGAGTGAGGACGCAGACAGTCTGGGTGACGCCAGCAGTCAACCCGACACCGTCTCCATCGCCTCCCGAACATCACAGAACACCGCCGACAGCGACAAGGTGACACACACACACTCACACACACAGTGTATATCCAGAGGGGTGTGTCGCTCAGGCTCATGACCTCACCACTGGCTGCAGCTGGCGGGTGGGTGTGTGTGTTTGTGTGAGGGAGTTTCCTCCGATCGTCGTCAGATTCTTTCTTGAAACTTTCACTTCTTTTCTGCTCTCCTGACGAGGTACGTTTGATTTTGTTATTGTACCTGCTGTTACTGAGCTGAGGGTGAGGTCAGTGGCTTGTGGTGTGACCTCTGACCTCTGACCCCCTGGCTGTGGGCTGTGAGTCGTGTTTAGAGCACAGGAACTGGAGCTTGTTGCCAGTGGTGGAGGAAGTATTTTAATCAAATGTCCTCAGAGTGTCCAGAGCATCAAACTGTGTCTGTTCTTCTGTTCATCTTCTGTCATCACAGGATTTTTCCTCCTCATTCATTTAAAGCAGGATTTTTCCTGTTGGAGCTCATTTTCAACTATTTTGTTCAGAACTGAAACTAATGATTCTTTTCATTCTGGATTCATCTGCTGATTCTTTTCTCCATCGATCGATTGTTTGGTTTGTAAATATACATATGTAGATATATACATCTATACGTATCAATGACCAGATGGGAATAATGTAAACAAGAAAGTGTTAGAGCTTAAATTTATCCATTGATTAATTTCGTTGAAAAATTTCATTAATAGAAAATAATTTGGAAAATATTTTTTCAAGCCAAACCAACAAACGTTCTCTGCTTCTCACAGATTGTACTTTTTACTCGACTACACTTATTTTACACTTATACATAAAGACATATGAGCCGTTTCTATGAGATGATCCAGTATTATAGCAGAAATATTCCCAGTGGTGTTGAAAGCATTTAAAAGTGGCTCCACGTTGACAAACTACAACATTAACATGTATTTGTTAGTGACACAAACAGAATCATATTCTCTAATATAAGACAGTGACAGTTTCTCCATGATGGGTACTTTGTGCTGATACTGCTGTACTTTTACCTCAGTAATATTTTGAATTCAGGACGTTAAGTATTTTTAGACTTTAATATTTCTGCTTTTAGATCTGATGGTAACTACAGCTGTGAAGGAAATGTAGCAGAGTAGAAGTATAAAGATGCACAGGCAGGAAGTACTCACGTTCAGTATTTGAGTAAAAGTACTGAGGTGTTTTTCCACCACTGAACATGCATGTGTTTGTATCCTCGACATGTGTGACACTCGCTGAGCTGTTCAGCTGATCACATCTGTGTTGGATTTGGACGGGGAACACCCCACCGTTCCCTGCAGACACTCTGAGCGTGTGTGTGTGTGAGCTCCAGTTAACTAGAACTCAACGCACACACAGAGTCTCCGAGTGTAACCATGGAGACCGTGTCTCATTGTCTAAGATCACGTGATGTTTTCTACTTCCTGGCCGGCCAATCAGATCTCAGCGTGTCCAGCTGTGGTTGTACAGGTAGAGAACATATATTAGGATGATGTATGACGGCGTCATGGTTTGTATTTTTCTTATTCGTCATGTCGGCTTTATTTGTCCCAGCTGAATTCCTGGAAGAGAAAAGCTTTTGTTTGGTGCTGCTTGAACTCGCTGCAGAGTGACTTGAATTCTAAACACGGTCTCTGGGGAGAATTTGAATAATGTCTGCAGGAAACTGAATTAATGTGGCCTCATATTCGAACCTGGAGACGATGGCCTTGTTTATCAATGAAAGGCTGTGAAGAACCTGAACTGCAGCTTGTTTACGGGATGTTTTTATTGTGACTTCACGTCTCAAATCTTGTGCAGTTTTTAGCCATTGGTCGGTCAGTTTGTCCACTGTGGTCAACACTGAAACATCTCATCAACTTCTGGATGCGTTGCCATGAAGTTTCGTAGAGACATAAAATTTTGCAATGACCAGCGCCATCATCAGGTCAGAATTGGACCAACACCTGGTTTCTGATGATGGTGTGTTACGTCTTGCTGCTCTGTAGATGCTATGAAAACGGGTTGGTTGTCACTTTCGAGAGCACGACATTTCGATCTTGTCCGTAATGCTGCCGTATATTTTAGTGTCATGTTCTATAATGTTAAGAGACGCTGCACAGCCACATGTGACATTTTCCCTCTTGAAGTTTTGATGTACACACCCAGGCAGCTGCAGCAGCGGTGAGGTCATGGGACTGCAGCACACACCCCTGCTGACACAGAGTCGTGGGTGTGTTGGTTGGCCGGCCTGCTGCTGATGCTGCCACGACTATTTTAAGAGCTTCTAGTACGAATAATAATCATGTTTTGATCATTATTATTTCATAAGTGGCAGGATGATGGAGACTTCCTCAGCACTGCATGTTGAAGGCGAACAGACTGTGAGCCTGGTGGGACAGATCCAACACCTTCAGTCTGATAATGTGCCTTACCTGTCTGTCTTACCTGTCTGCCTTACCTGTCTGTCTTACCTGTCTGTCTTACTGTCTGCCTTACCTGTCTGTCTTACTGTCTGTCTTACCTGTCTGTCTTACCTGTCTGTCTTACTGTCTGTCTTACCTGTCTGCCTTACCTGTCTGCCTTACCTGTCTGCCTTACCTGTCTGTCTTACCTGTCTGCCTTACCTGTCTGCCTTACCTGTCTGTCTGTGTGCGCAGCTGTCCGGAGGCTGTGAGTTAGTGGTGGTGTTGCTGGACTTCTCCTCTGGGGGACCAGGAGAGCTCAGCGTTCGCTGTGGTCAGACTGTGGAGCTGGTGGAGCGCTCGGCCGAGCGGCCCGGGTGGTGTTTGGTCAGGACGACAGATCAGACGCCCCAGCAGGTAACAAACACGAGAAGCAGTAAACAGCTGTTGAGTCCTTCTGCACTCGTCCGGCCTTTAGCCTGTCTGATCTTCACTGTACTTGGATGCTGTTTCTTTTTACTTGACTGACGTTTGACTTGACTCCGCGTTTCCCTGCAGGAGGGTTTGCTGCCGATGAGCGCCCTCTGTCTGTCACACTCGCACAGTGCAGCCGACATGGAGGGCCTGCTCCCGGCTTCCACCACCTCCTCCAGCACATCTTCCACGTGCACCACCACCTCGTCCTCCTGCAACTCGTCCTCCACCACCACCACCTCCTCCACCAGTAGCTCCAACTCGTCCTCCACTCTGAGCGCTGGCAGGGGTGAGTTTCTTCAGACGTGTTGACGTTGTTGGCATGTGGCTCCATCAGATCATCATTCATCACATATCAGGACCTAACGTTGGCCTCCACCTCCAAGAAACACATCAACATATTAGATTTTTTCTGTTGATCTTTTACTCCCTCCACCTTCCACCGCCGCTGCAGCACGTCCACGTTTGCCCCATGTCACTTCCTGTTTAAACGGGGGAACTTTAAACATCCTCCATCCACATACGCTGTGTCCCACATCCTGTCTGTCTCTCTTTAGGCCCCCTAAATATTTGAATACATGTTTGTTGTAAAGTTGTAAACACACACACTCGTCCTTGTTCTGCAGCCGAGCATAAAAAATTAACCACGTCTTGTTTGTTCTCTGTGTTTGAGACCGAGACAGTTCAAACTGATGAGGAGACATTTGGAGGAGAATTGTTCTGTGTTCTGAGCTTTGATTTGATAGAAACCTCTTAATGCCGCAGACCTTAATGATGGCAGACGTTTTCACAGTTTAGTTATTGAGACACTTAAAAGGAAAATAGTCTCTGTGTTTTAGATCCACCTGTGAAAACATAAGAACCCACAGGGACGTTTAACAAACTAGTCCTGTTCATTCTCACTCCTCACTGTTAGTTAAAAGTGTCCCTGCACTTCAACCTTTTGTTTTACTGAAGAAATCATTCGACGCGACCCCCCTCCACACCAGAGGGTGGCACTAAAGCATCGTGTTGATTTCACTAAACAAAAAGACACAGAGCAGATTTAAGTGTTTGAGCTGTTCTGCTTCAGTGTTGACGTGAAACTACATGTAAGAGAGTTCAAGTGGAACCACATGAGACAGAATGTGGTCTCAGTCTGATAAGGCCACTTTGTCCCAGATTTAATCTGTAATCTGGTTTGGCAAGAAGTCACACACACACACACACACACACACACACACACACAGTCCAGAGGTGAGACAGTTTCAGGGTTAAACATTGACCTGAAGGAGTTTCAGACTCAACAGGAATCTGCAGTTTAACATCCTGACTGTGTGTGTGTGTGTGTGTGTGTGTGTGTGTGTGTGTGTGTGGCTACCTGCTGTGTCTTCTTCCCCGTCACAAAACAATGGGAGCTGCAGTTTAAAAATAAAGTTGTTGTTTTCGGATCAACTCTGCTGATTTTTGATTGATTCTGTTTTATTTTACTTGTTTTATCATATTTGCATTTGATTGTACAATATTTTATTGTCAGCAGTGACAATTTTTTTATAAACATAATGAAACTATTGTCATCTGTTAGCCACACCCCTCTCAATCTAACCACGCCCCAGGTTTTTAGCCCCGCCCCATATTTCTCTGACTCCTCTGTCGTTTCATTCAGTGCTGAGGAGAGAAACATCTCTGTCTCTTTATTTCCTTCTGTCACGACTCGTTTTTTATTTCCCCTGGATGGATTGATGTTGAAGCATGCGGAGGGGCAGAGGTGCATGCTGGGATTGCTCTGCCGTTTGGGGGTGGATTGTGAGAGAGGGAGAGGACGATCGAGGTGGGTTTTGATATGAAAGACGGACGAAGAGAGAGTGGGACTGTGTGTTGGTTAATGAGTGATCGAACGAGGTGACTGTGTGTTGACCTGTCGCTTTCTCTCTCCCTCTGTCTGTCTCTCAGCGTCTCTTATTGTCTCTCTACCGGGACAGCAAAACTAATGCAGCTACTCACATGTAGGAATGTCCTCGGTGTGTGTGAATGTGCGTGTTGAACAGGACGTGCAGGTTTTCTGTGCCTCCACAGAAGCTTCACTCAGCCATCACACACCACACCCAGCAGCCAGCGTGTGTTCAGTCTGCAGGTCGTCTCTCTCTGACCTGACAGGAGAAGACAGGAAGACCTGTCTGTCTCTGTACCTGTCTCACTCTCCTTTACTGGTTTACATCAGTGGTGGAAGAAGCACTCAGACCTTTTACTCAAGTAAAAGTTTTCCAGTGTAAAAATACTGCATTCCAAAGTAAGACCAGCAAAATATACTTAAAGTGTCAGAAGTGAAAGTGACAATTCAAACTTTTTGTCACGTGCAACAAATTAAAAATATTTTTTCCTTTGTCTTTCTTTTTCATATTGGGTTCATATTTTTAACTTATTTGTTTACTTCCTTTCTTTACCTTAAATGCACAATATGCGGCTTAGAAAAACACAACAGAGATGGAGTTTGATGACTCTGTGAAGTCTGAATGAAACTCACTGTTACCTTGAATAAAGCTAAGGATTTCTCTGGGTTTCAACATTGAGGGAAACATTTAGGATCAAGCTATTTTGCAATGTTGTTTGAATTTCATTTTTCAATGCCTGCGTTGTTTTTTCAGCGTGACCCTAATAAGTCCAGTATCTGTGTTTGTGTCTGCAGACTCCAGTCTGTACGGCTCTGAAGGTTCGGGGCTCCAGACTCAGAGCGGCCAAAGTGAGACAATCATCAGCACTGAATTTACTCACCATCCCGATGTTCAGTGAACTCATCATCCCGCTCATGACTCCTCCTTGTTTCTTCTCAGGTGCAACCTCCCCCACAGTCTATGGAGCAGGTGGAGCTCCAGGGGGCGCTGTCGGCTCTCCGGGGCCGAAACGCAGCGTCTCTGGAACCGGAAACACCCTGAAGGTAACAGCTGATCGTCCTTACAGTAGTACTGTGGAGTAGAAGTATAAATGAAAGACAAGTACAAGTACCTCAAACTGTTTAGTGCAGCACTGCAGAGTAAATGTACTTAGTTACTTTCAGTCGTAGTAACTGTGTGTTCGTCGCAGCGCTGGTTGACAAGTCCGGTCCGGAGGCTGAGTCAGGGAAAGGCTGA
>JAFREQ010000219.1:107500-165000 GCA_025331565.1 Holacanthus passer | reverse complement strand
TGGAAGAGAAGAGGTGAGAAGACCCGTTAGCCAATCAGAACTGAGCTCTCTGCGTGTCATCCTGTTAATAGCGTGTATAAACAGACTGAGGACACACAAACACACACACACACACACACCATACACACACCACTGCTATGATGAAGACGATGAAGATGATTAATTATGATGATTATGATAATTAAGAATAATAGAATCTGTTTTTCACCTCAATAGAAAAAAGAGAGAAACTGTTTGTCATATTAATGTTTGTGTGTGCGTCAGAGAGAGAGCGTGTGTGCGTGCGTGCGTGTGTGTGTTAGTGACGCCGTCCTGTGTGCGTGTGTGTGTGTTTTTCCACGGACAGTTAGGTGGTGTCCCGGTGTAGCGTTGCCATGTGTTTGCGGTGACACCTGTTTTTTTGTCTTTTTAGCAAACCAGAGCTGCCGCCGTCCCCCTCCCCCTCCCCCTCCCTCCCCCCTCCTCCACAGCGCCCCTGTGTGTGCAGCTCTGGTTAGTTTGGATATTCTGAATATGCATTTCTTGTTTCTGTATATAGACCAGACCTCCAACTGCTACTCCACTAACTCCGGACACTGAAACTGTCTGTCTCTCTGTCTGCCCGTCTGTCTGTCTGACAGACAGACAGCAGCAACTCAACCTACTGTGACTGTCTGTTTCTACTAAACCTGAAGCTGTAACCTTCAGCACGCTCTCTAGCTGTCTCTCTACCTGTCTCTCTCTCTACCTCTCTGTCTCTCTCTCTGTTTCTCTGGTGCCATTCTCAGACAACACCCCGGTCCTTAAGGAGCTGCAGCCTGTTCGCTGCGCGACGGAGGCCTGGGACAGGAAGTGGTGCACTATAAAGGGTGAAGGGAGAGAAATAGCAAACTATAGGATCAGTCAGGATTTAAGGTGGAATGCTGCCTTCAGATGGAACTCATGAGGTTGTATTTTATAAACCAAGCAGATATTATTCTTGGTGTTGGTTGTGTTAAAGGCGACACACACTGATGCTGCAAGCCGGTGACTGACATCCTGCCAGATCTTTACTTGACGAAGTTATTGTGTGTCAGGTCAAATTCTGCCGTCTGAAGACATTAAAGATGTGTTTAGACATGAATTCATGGATTAAAACCACAACAGTTACCTTTTTCACACTTAAAAAGAGAAAGAAAGAGAAGGACAAAACTTGAACAGGTGAAAGATTCATGTTAGACGTCTCATGGTTATTGATAACAAAATTTAACACACTGACGAAGTGAAAATGTTCGGAGAGTCAAGATTTGAACCTGTCGAGATGCAACAACTCATTGTGTGAAGCCGTGAACCTCTCGGCACGAGAAACGACACCGGCCTGTCGTCACTCATCGACTGTCGTTTTACTGTGAACTTGTTTTGATCGAAACACATCTCGCCTCATGTTTCACTCAGAACATATTTGGTTTGATCACAGGAGCAGATGATGTGACATCAGTGTGTGTTGCGTTTAAATGCAGTTGAACGCAGTATTCATGTCATGTGGGAGTGACTGTGATTATCTGTCCCTGACATGCAAATATTGTTCACACCAACATCCAGGAAGCTGCATAATTAAAAGCTCTGATAGATCCGACCCAAAGCAAACACGGACTCCAGTCCTCCGTTCCTCTTCACGGATTCAGAGCTTTACTGAGCACGCTCAGTATTTTTAACCCTCATACAAACAACTCTACAGTCAAACAGTCGAAGACACCAACACTACAAGTCATTTTTTTAATCCCACAAAAAATGGACGCTACCTTTGTCCCTTTCCATGAATTGAAAATGATTTTGTCTTCAACATGTCAATGTTGTGATTCGGAATGAGGAAAAAAAGAAAAAAGAAAAGATGATTATGGAGTCCAACATTAAAAAAAACAACTTCAAACTTTACAACATGTGAACTCGGAGTGCACCAGGAGGATTTAAGGTGGACTGTAGTGCACTTTGAAAGGTGAAGGAGGAAAGAAAGTGTATTATGAAGAGTTTAAGGTGGACTGTAGTGCATTATGAAGAGTTTAAGGTGGACTGTAGTGCACTATGCAGAGTTTAAGGTGGACTGTAGTGCACTATGCAGAGTTTAAGGTGGACTGTAGTGCACTATCCAGAGTTTAAGGTGGACTGTAGTGCACTATGGAAGATTTCAGAGTGAAAGTGTCACACTGTTCAGAGTTTCACCTCAGTGCACGATGGAGGGTTTAAGGTGGACTGTAGTGCACGAAGCAGGGTTTAAGGTGGAAAATAGCACACTATGGAGGGCCTACGGTGGCAGGAAGGGCACTATGCAGGATGTAGCGTAGAAAGCAGTGCACTGTGAAAGGTTTAAGGTGGAACATAGTGCACTACAGAGGGCATAGGGTGCTGTTTGAGACCCCGCCTTGTTGCCGATGGGCAAACTCAACTAACCAATCAAACAGTGTTATTTGTACAGAACTAACAGCTGCTAACTGACTGCTAACAGCTCTCTGTCGTTGTTTGTAATAAACTTCATTTTTCATCCAAAGCTGTCTGGATGTGCAATTTATTCATTTATATGTGTGACCTCCTGGATCCAGGCTCGTTGGACCTCGAGTCATCAGTAAATCGATGGAACTGATTCTATATAATAAGAGTTTCATATGATCAGCACGTTTGTGTGAAAAGTCCTTCATAAGTTCATAAATATGTCGTTCGTACCAATGATTGTTACATAACACGATGACATAATGACTCCGACCTGAAGCTGGAAACAGGAAGTGAACTCTGGTGTCAAAGTCATGTGACATTACCTTCCCTTCGAAATGATTTGCCTGATCCAAATGATTTGTCACTGTGGGATCAGTAGCTCGTGGAAACAGTGTCAGTGTGACACATTGCAGGACTGCGACCTGCCAATAAAACCTGATGAGGCAGTAAATTAATTTAACCAATTACAGAGATCTGAGATCTGACAAGTCTGAAGTTCAGACTCAAATCTACTGACGTGACATAAAAACACACAAGTTAATTATTAATTACTTTTGAAATATGTTTTAAGTAGTTAAGGAAAAATCAAGACTTTAATCTTAAACAAGAGAAGTTTATCCAAACTTTGAGCCAAAAACCTGAACTGTCTTTAAAAACAAGGTGTTTTACTGCAGCTTTGTTTTTTTATTGATAAAACATGTAGATTAACAGAAATGTCGGAGACTTTTCATAAAGACTGTGAAACAAAAATCTGTGTTTTTAGAAGAAATGAATGAATTAATGGGAGAATTAAACAATTAGCTGAGCAGCAAAAAAATGAGCAAATATTCTGATAATCAAATAATTGTTGGTCACAGCCCCAGTGAGAATATTTTGATATACTGTAATAAAGATTTTACAAATAAATAATCAGGTTTAAAACAAAGACCTCAGAATATTAAAGTAAATATTGCAGTTACATGGTTGGGGTTCAATGAGCAGCTGGGTGTTTCACAGGTTGCACCTCGACAGGTGATAATGTGAATGGATGTCACAACACGTCGTCTGTTATCTTCTGTTCACAGACAATCAGATTTGGGTTCAAAGATTCATTCAGCAGAACTTTCAGCTCACCTTCAAATTAAAAGAATTAAAAGCATTTAAAACCTAAAACAGGCAATAAATCAATTTAGACTCCAGTAAAAATGAAAACTAGAGTGATGAGTTCCAGCAGCTCTGGTTGTAGATCATGAATATTTCCCCAATTTCCCCTCTGGGGGATCAATAAACAATGATCTTATCTTATCCAGTGAACTGTGGGCGATGCCTTTGTTCAACACTTGGATCCTGTGCGGCTGTAAGAAGGCCAGACGTAGTCAGACCAGCACGGGCTTTTATTGTGAAAAGCAGTAAGGAGTGCACAGTCCACAGCAGATCAGTTACATAATCCAAGTCATGTTACATGTTTAGCTTTCTGACACCTCAACATCATCACGTAGAGACGACGAAGGCCACACAAGAAGAGCCGCTGTCAGGCAGTGCAGTCAGTAACTGGTGGGGCTGCAGCAGTGCACTCTGGGAAATACTCGAGACTTGTCGGAGGAAACATGCAGTCGATATTTGCAAGAAATGGACTGGAAACTCCAGAGCCGGTGAAAGCTCAAGTGAACGGTGAGTTGGACGGCTGTCAGACAGATTGTTTTATGGAGTTCATAAAACATTTAATCTGCTGGTTTTATAAGCTGTTCATAAATTTAGTTTGGTTCAGATGCTCTGCAGCATTTCATCACCATGCTTTAACCAAGCAAACGTGCAGATGACAATATATCACTTTAAGGTAAAACACCTGTGTGACCTTTGACCTGCAGGCTCCATCCCGTCCTGGCTGCAGGGGACTCTGTTGAGGAACGGGCCCGGTCTTTTCTCTGTGGGCAAGTCCGAGTACAATCACTGGTTTGACGGGATGTCGCTGATCCACAGCTTCACCTTCAGCGACGGTGAGACTCTCACACCGACGACAAAATGATGACTTACATCATTTTCACAACATTATCTCACCGTGAACAAGTGGTGACATTTAGTTTAAGTCACAGCTGTAAGACTTTCATGGGGAAGATCTGGTACCTGCTCATGCTGCAGGTGTTCACAGTGCTCATGTCGTTTCAGGTGAGGTGACGTATAGAAGCAAGTTTCTAAAGAGTGAAACCTACAAAAAGAACCTGAGAGCCGACAGGATTGTTGTCTCCGAGTTTGGAACCATGATCTACCCAGATCCCTGCAAAAACATCTTTTCCAGGTACAGAACATCCAGGATGATGTGGAGACCGGTTTTAGTCCATCTGCGACACATACAGATTTATTTTAAACTATCTAGGTACAAAACAGTAAACTAATTAAAACTCCAAAAACCTTTCTCAACAGGGCGTTCACGCACCTCAGCAACATCATCCCCGACTTCACCGACAACAACTTGATCAACATCATTCGCTACGGTCAAGACTACTACGCCTCCTCTGAGATCAACTACATGAACCAGATTGATCCTGTCACCCTGGAGACCGTTGGCAGGGTAAGTTGGTCTCCATCGTTGATCTGCTACAAATACTTCCTCAAACTCAGCACATGTTCTCTGCACAACCATTGTGCCACATTCCAGATTAACTACAGGAACCACATCGCTCTGAATCTGGCGACCGCTCACCCGCACTACGACGACGAGGGCAACACCTACAACATGGGCAGCGCCCTCATTGGCTTCAGCCGGCCCAAATACGTTATCTTCAAAGTCCCAGCTGATGCTTCAGGTAGGTGCTCACAGTCATCTGACTCATGATGAGGTCTGCACCAGACAACAGTGAGGGAACAAGACTCTCTCGCTCCGTAAGTCCTGTCTTTATCTTATCTAATTACAGCTCTGACTCTAATTGATCTATGATGCTGCAATTCAACTGACTGACAGATTTAATTGTCCTGGAAATAAACTTGATATCAGGTACAATGGCCTCCAAAGAGATTGGCAGTGTGACAGATGATCACTGTGATCTGTATTAGAGCTTGCTGTGTTCACAGTTTCCTCATTATGTAAACATTTGGTTTCCTGTTTTCAGGTTAAAGGTTTAAAAATACACGACGGAGGATTTGACCTAGGAAACTTTTTCTGGACAAAAAAAGTTGATGCACCCCAGAATTTTCATTGCAAACTGAAGGAGCCACAAAAACTTGTTCTTACAATCTGATAACAATAATGAAAGTAATACACGTGATATTAAATGTGTTTGTTTCAGATAAAGATCATAAGAAGCCGGGGCTGAGGAAAGTTCAGCAGGTCTGTTCCATTCCATTTCGTTCCTCTCTGTACCCGAGCTACTTCCACAGCTTCGGCATGACGGAGAACTACATCGTGTTCGTGGAGCAGCCCTTCAAACTGGACGTGGTCAAACTGGCCACCGCCTACTTCAGAGGGATCAGCTGGGGAAGCTGCCTCAAATTCGATAAGGACGACATCGTAAGTCCCAGACTTTCACTCACTGTTGTACAAGGTTCAGGACCACAGGTTTAATTTTTTACCTGCAATTGACCTGAGGAATCTAAGTCCAGTGTTCACTCTCTTTTAGCTCTGTTTGTGCCAGTTTAAGCTGCATTTTTTCTTTTTAAATTGACTGATTATTTAATCCCATCAGGTAAGTTGTGCTCCTGTTTTTGTATAAATTTGTCTGTGAAGCTTCTTTGAATTTGAATTTGTAGAAATTCAGACCTTTGTTTAACAATAAACTGGTGTTTTCTGTGACGTCGATTCCAGGATGTGAATCCTGGGCTGAGTCGGCTCCAAAATGTTTGATGTTGACATATCAACAAAACAGACAAAGCAGATGGACGGTGACTGTGCTGTTTCCTCCCCAGACCTTGTTTCACGTCATCAACAGAAAGACGGGAAAAGCCGTATCCACTCGTTTTTATGGTGACGCCATGGTGGTTTTCCACCACATCAACGCATACGAGGCCGACGGCCACGTGGTGTTCGACCTCATCAGCTACAAGGACAGCAACCTGTACGACATGTTCTACATCCAGAACATGAGACAGGAGACCGACAGCTTCATCCAGTCCAACAAAAGCTTCAGCCCTCCGATCTGCCAGAGATTCGTCCTGCCGCTCAACATCCACAAGGTACAATTAGACACAAACACACAGCGCAAAACATTCAACTCCGTCATTTCGTGAACTGAACGTCTGTATGAAGAGTTTGTATTTTTTCCAGGAATCTCCCAAAGGATCGAATTTGGTGACTCTGAAGGACACGACGGCCCAGGCAGTGATGCAGGGGGACGGCGCCATCTACTGCCAGCCAGACATTCTGTTTCAAGGTTCATTCAAATTAGGGCCTGAGCACAGAAGGTTCAAGGAAACTGTTTATTTTCCTACTTTTGCAACAAGACTGTTCAGGTTTAAATCTGCCCCAAACTTCACGTTTGATAAGACTAGAAGCCATCAACAAGCCAGTTTTCAGTTATAGTCATTGCGTCACCTACTGATTCCTCCTCAGGTCTGGAGCTGCCAAGGATCAACTACAACTTCAACGCTAAAAAGTACAGATTCTTCTACGGCTCCAGGGTGGAGTGGTCTCCTCATCCCAATAAGGTGAAGCACCTTCCCAAAAAGAAACTGACGGACACAAACTCCTGTCAGACTGAATAATCCATCTGATTATCAGGCTCGTCTAGTGCCATCATCTTATTTCAGACCAGACCAAAGTGTTGGACCAATCAACCAACACTCGCATCTATCAAGCGCCCAACCTCAACTTTAATTCTCTCTCGTCCGACAGATCGCCAAGTTTGACATTGAGACCAGGAAACACCTCGAGTGGCACCAGGAGAACTGCTACCCTTCAGAGCCGGTCTTTGTTGCGTCTCCGGGAGCTGAGGAGGAAGACGATGGTGAGGACTTGAAAGTCTTGTCAGGTTTGAAAGGAAGGTTCCTTCGCTGGTTCTGACTGTTTGTATTCTCCTTCCTGTAGGGGTGATCTTATCCTCCATCATCTCTCCGGATCCAAACATCTCGCCCTTCATGCTCGTCCTCGATGCCAAATCCTTCACAGAGATCGCCCGAGCCTTCATCCCTGCCAGCGTCCACATGGACCTTCATGGACTTTTCATCCCTGCTGCTGTCCAACAGCCGACAAACCAGCCGCTTTAATTATTCATTAAAACTATGAACAAGAGAAGTCACAGTTCCTCTTTTTATATTTGTGGTATTTTTTATGAACTTTACGAGACTGATTTGTTTCCTGACCCCCTCCTGATCCCCAGAGGATGAACTCCATCACCTTTCCAATAGCATGGCATCAATTTGAATATTTAGTCAGTTACAGTTACAAAGCGTTTTTTGGTTCACACATCCTTTGACATTTTGACTAAATACTTTCAGTTTGTCTTAAAGCTTCAATGTTTGAGCTTCAGGACAAACTTTATTACACAGTCGACTTTCTAAAGACCAGCAGGTCTGAAATAAGCTGCTGTGATTCAAAGTGTACAGGAAGTACTGAACGCAGTAAAACATCACATCAAAACATTGTCAGTTTTTATAGAATAAACTTTAATTCTTTTTAATTTGCATTGCAAACATTCAACATCAGGGAAGTGAAGAAGGTCGTTTTGTGTCTGCAACAAACTCTCAACCTAACTGGTCTCGATCAAACCAGTCTGAATGAACTGGGTCTAAACTGGTTTCATCTCTGTTCTTCTGTTGTGGCTGGCTGTCCGTGGCAGACTCGTCCACAGAGGAATTCTGGGTAAAAATCTTTCTGCTCTGATTGGGGCGGCTTCGTTTTGATGACTTTACTTTTAAAAACGGCTCATGAGCAGACGAGCTGGTGGGTTTTTGTGTTAAAGACAGATGTTTCAGGACGACACACAGCAGAACTCAGCAGCTGACTAAAACCTCGGGGGTCAAAAGGTCCTTAAACGCACCGTCGGGGAGGCGAGTTAACTCTTTAACACCATCCTGAACCTGATCCTCAACCGTCTGGCTTTGATGTCACAAACGTTTGCTGTGACATAAAGAACAACGTGACTTGTTTGTGAGGTTTACGTCCCTGCTCTCAACTGCATCACTGTGACGACAGCAGAAGAACAAAGCTCATTTAAATCTATATATATATATGTATATTTTACGTACGAGTAGATTTTTATAGAAATGAAACCACTGATGTTATGTTCATTTCTAAGACAGTCTGTTTTACCATTTCCTCACAATTTCAGTCTTGATAATGAATCTTAAAATTTAGAAGCAAATGAAACTCAAACCAAAAGTGTTGGTTTATTTCCTCCACAAATATTAAAATTCAAAACTTTCTAAGTCCATTTTCCAGTAACTCATCTGAGAAACTGACATAATGAAACACACGTCTTTGTTTTTGACTAATCCAGAAAATTCAATGTCAAATAAATGTATTTCCTGCTGTTGAAAAATGATCAAAACTGCTCACAGTACTCAAATACAACCAGATAATAACGTGGTAACTGTAGACGAGTTTATGTTCTTTCACTGTCTATAATCAACCAACGTTCGGTCACATTTATTCGTCTTGTTTACTTTTGTGATCTTGTTTATACTCGGATTTATAGTCTAGTTGTCGCCTTTCAGACAAGCACATGATGAAAAACTAAGAAACTGTGTTCAATCACGTCGTGAGACTTCGGTTTCCTTTTGGCACCAGTACTTAAAGGTTTCAGATTAGAACGTCAACATTATAGAAGTTTGTGGCTGCCAATGTTAAAATGATCGAACTGAAGTGAAATGTGACATTTTTGGATGACAAAATGTTTCCGGCTGCTCATCGTACGTTTGTGTCCTTTTTTACGCCTGAAGAGAGAATAATACAGAGACGGAGTGTTCTTGTATTTCCATGGATGATGTGACGACTGATGAAATTTAAATTAAGTTTAGGCAGCTGCAGACTTCCATTCAAATCTTAATACAATTTTTCTGCAGATGTGAACAGGTCTGAACTGAAAACTCTCAATCTGCAGGTTTCATCAGAATCATGGGAATTTATTACATCAGCAGTTGCAGCAAAAACAGTTTAAAATCTTCCAGAGGCGACATCCTCTGTCATTCAAACCTCCGCCCTCCAACATGGCCGTCAAAGAACACGAGTCAGCTCTTTAAAGTCTTTTTAGTCGGCGCCGCTGCTGCCGCTTCTGTGATTTGGTGTTTTGTGAAAAGAAGAAAAAAAAGAAACCCCATTTTTTCCTCCTCCAGCTCTGGTGCTGCTCAATACAATCCCATAATGCACCTGGTTTGGCTGAATACTGGCTCTGTGTTAGCCTCAGTCTGGGGAGGAGGGGGGGGCGGGACACGAAGCAGCAGCCACAAATCAGAGCAGAGAAGAAGAAGAAAAAATAATAACACAACGTTGATGCTGAAGAACAGGCACGTTGGAATACTGAGTGTGTGTGTGTGTGTGTGTGTGTGTGTGTGTGTGTGTGTGTGTCTAAACTATCACTGTTTACAACAGTGGAAAAAACTGTTCGTTTCTCACAGAAAAACACTTTTACGTCTGTTTTCGTTGTTTTTTTCTTTTCTTTTCGTCCTTCCGTTGCCGTCTCGTCATCTGAGGGAGGAAGTGTGTGTGTGTGTGTGTGTGTGTGTGGGTATTTGTGTTTGTGTTTCAGGTCTCTCAGATGATCTCGAAAGTCTTCTTCAGCTCCATGATCAGCTGCCAATCAGTTTTCTGCATCTCGTCTCTGAACCAGTTCTTCAGAGCGTCGATGGAGGCCCTCGTGATCTAAAACACACAAACGCACTCCGACGTCATCGCTGAATGAAAACACACAAACACCTGAGCTCCAAAGTCTCACTGGATAAATTCCATCAGTACCACAACAGACTCTTCTGCTCTTTGCTCAGTTTGTCCAACAGAAATAGCTTTGCAGACTCAGAAGCTGCAACATAATCCCTTAAACCACAACTACTGATCCATCTTAATGCTCCTTGTGCCGCTGGAAAGCTCTTCATGTGAAATACCTGTGCAGGAAGTGTGGAGTTTGATTGACGGCAGCTCAACAGTGGGACAAAACGGTAAAAGAGAAACTGGACTGGAGATAATTAGTGAATGGAAACTGTCAGAGATAAACAGAGGAAGAGTTCTGCCTCTGTTGCTTTACTGATGGAACCCGTTCAGAAAAATAAAAGCTTGTCTCTAATCATAAAGGTCTTTACAGAATCCAGTACACTGAACTGAAACTAAAGTCTGTCTAAACTAGCTGAAGCACATTTAAACTGAACTGGACTGACTGATAAATGACCTTTCTACCAC
The DNA here is from genome assembly GCA_025331565.1 of Holacanthus passer. Taxonomy (NCBI): domain Eukaryota; kingdom Metazoa; phylum Chordata; class Actinopteri; family Pomacanthidae; genus Holacanthus; species Holacanthus passer. The sequence goes on along the minus strand of JAFREQ010000219.1, from coordinate 154,256 downwards.
TATCGATCTACGTTTCTCTTTGTTTATCATTAACTGTTAGATTTTTCAAAAACTGAGCAAAAACTATGAAAACATTCTTCTCTTTTTTCTTTCCCTCTCTTCTTACCTACTTTTCTTTATTTCTTCATTTCATTCTTCCTTTCTGTCTCGCCTGCTCAGCTGACTGAAATCACGTGTTTCTTCCGGAAAACAATCGTTTCTCGTTACTGCGGCGGCGGAAGAAGCAACGTTTGTCAACAAAGTTCATTTTCTTTGTTGAAAGTGATTTTAAATAAATGGCTTTTGCGTCCGAAGCGTCCGACCCGTCCCTCCTCGGCGCCGTGGCCTCACCTTGCTGACGATGATGTCGGTGGCTTCAAAATGGCGGCCGTACATCTTGGGCGACTCTCCGGGAATGGGCTCGATCTTGATGCAGATCTCCTGGCCTTTCTTGGCGACGTCCACAGACTTGTGATTCACCTCGATGCTGGTGACAACGCCGATGTCCACAAACTGAAACATATGTGAATAACATAAATACCATCCTTGATCATTTACAAAATCAAAAACACACACAGTCTTCGGGAGTGCGTCTTACCCCTTTACTGGGGACGCAGAGCGGCGTCCCTTGTCGCAGGACTCCGGCCTCGATGGACACACCCATCACGATGGGGTCTCTGGAGTTAAAGATGAACTGAGGAAGAACTCGCAGCTTCACCGGAAACACGGCTACATGCCTGATGATGAAAGACACGGTCAGAGAGGGAGGCCAGCGCGTCTTTACAGGGTCAGACTTTGAGTGTTTGCCTACTTGAACTCATCCTGCTTGGCCTTCTTGTAGTCCTCTCTGTACTTGGTGAAAGCGTCAAATAGATGATAGATGATTTCAGCCGAGAAGATCCGAACTCCCAGACTGTCGGCCATCTCCTGACTCTCCCTCTCCACCTTCACGTCGAACGCCAGGATCACCGCGTACCTGCCCACAAAACACAAGTGTTATGACGTCAGCGCGTCTCAGCTCGAAGACCCGTTGAAATCCCAGATTCAAATCCAGTTTGGGACCTTTGATGAATGTTTCCAGTCTGTTTCTGCTTCAGATCAAAAAACTTCCTGTGAGGTTCCTGTGTGTAAATGGGGTTAATTATATTTATGGATTGATTGGAGCGGAACTGATCCAAATACATAAAGTTTAAAGTTAATCACAGGCTCCAAAATATGGATCTACAGGAATGTCATGATGGCTATATGATAATCCTCAGACACGTGAACAAATCTGTCCAAATGTACATGCGCTGCATATAAATTCAAAAACAGATTATGTTTTACAGGTAAACTGATGAGCATCATCAGATGTTTGTTTGTCCTGTAAGATTTTAACAAACACTTAGAAAACATTAGGAAAACTGCAAAATATCAAAACGAGTGTGTTGATGTTCATTTTCCTTTTTCATTCGTCGACTGGAGACAGAGTGACGTACTGTGGGTCGTGCTCCAGCATCGTCGACGCCTTCATCACATCCTTCTTATGAACTGGACCGATGTTGATACCAGCATACTGCAGGAACACACACAGTCAGAGGTCAAAGGTCAGCTCCCCTTTTAGTTTCTGCTTCCTGTTGCTTCTCAGAGTCAAATTCTAAAACAAACTGTCAACGACAGACAGACAGGCAGGCGGACAGACAGACAGGCAGGCAGGCGGACAGGCAGGCAGGCGGACAGACAGGCAGGCAGGCAGGCAGGCAGACAGGCAGGCAGACAGACAGACAGACAGACAGGCGGACAGACAGACAGACAGACAGGCAGGCAGGCGGACAGACAGACAAGCAGGCGGACAGACAGGCAGGCAGGCAGACAGACAGGCAGGCAGGCTGACAGACAGGCAGGCGGACAGACAGACAGACAGGCAGGCAGACAGACAGACAGACAGACTCACGGGGACTTTAGATGTTCGGAGGAACTCGAGCAGAGCCTCCAGCGATCCCAGCGTGGACGCCTGGACGTAAACTCCTTTCTCCTCCAGTTTGATGGAGCTCAGAGTCTGTTTGAGCTCTCGCACCAGTTCATCCTGAAAACCAGCACCAGTCAGTCAACTGGGAGTCTGACACAGCCAGTACAGTCTGCTGCAACAGCTCTCAATTGATTCTTTTATTCTCTACTCATCTAGATTTTGTTTTTAGCATCTTGGGAATAAAATCATAAAATCAAACATGAGGGGAAGAGTGTGTATTTTACCCTCAGGACGGGGACTTCGTCATCCTTGTGAGCCACCAGCAGGGGGAGCCCTGCCAGAGCCTTCTCCAGGTCTTTACCCAGAATCTTCACACCCTGAGACGTCGACACCTCCTTGTGCTTCTCGTACTGGCTCTACACACATCAATCAATGAGTTAATGCAGCAGGCAGCTCATCAGTACATGCATCAAAAACTACAACTGTCTCCAGGGCTATGAGGGAGGTTTGTGGGAAATTGATGTTCCTGCACTTTACCTTGACTCTGAGCTCCTTCAGAGGGGGGGGCAGCAGCAGCCCTCTGATCTGCGTTACGATTGGTCCCTCCACCCCCGGGACGATGATGGTCTCTCCCTCCCGCAGACAACCATTAATCAGGATGACGTCTATCGTGGTTCCCATACCGGGCAGAGCTTTCACCTGAACACACAGACATGGTCAGGTGGATTCATCCAGACGGTGGAGAACAAGTATAACTAGAAAAGAAGATTCTCTTACCTCCATGACCTGAGCACGGAGCTCGTCACAGTGTGCTAGCCGGCGGGCTAACATTGTCTGCGTGAGCTCGACCAATAAGGCGATGAGGTTTCCCATCCCGTCGCCGCTGTGGGCCGAGGTGGGAACCAACGACACAAACGTCCGGGGGTCTTTATTCTCGTAGAACAAGGCGGCATTAAGACCCTGGGGAACAGTAATACAAGGTCACTTGTTGGTTCCTCGAGGCTCTGTTGTTTTGGTATATTGATTTCTACTGTGTTGTTTTGTTGGAACAACTTTGTTGTCTTTTTAACTTAAACTGTTTGTCTGATTATAGACTGAAAAACTAGAACAAGTGCCGGATTCTCATTTCGATTAGACGACTGTCTGTGAGGTGGCACGAGCAGAGGTCTTTCAAAAAGAAGAGAAATGCTGTGATTGGTCGATGAGTGACGACACCTGCTGAGCGAACTCCACGATGACGGCCTTGGCTCTCTCGTCAAACTCGTCCTTGGTGTTTTTCTTCTGCTTCTTCAGCGTGGCCACGACGTCAGTGTCCGGACTCTTCTTCCAGTCGTACAGACGGTCGATCTGATGACAAACCACAACGTCAGAAAACAAGAAGAAGAAAAACATGTCGCACCTGATGACGAAGAGGTGACCCACCTTGTTGAGGGCGACGATGAAAGGACACTTCTTCTCCTTCAGTAGGTTGATGGACTCGAGCGTCTGCGGCTCCAGGCCGTGCATGATGTCCACCACCAGGATGGCGATGTCGCACAGAGAGCTGCCCCTGTTCCTCAGGTTACTGAACGGAGAACAGAGAACCAGGTTACAGATCTGGAGAACTATCAACCCAACGGGACAGTTACAGTTAGTCCGACAGGAAAATCCTGCTTTTACATGAATGAGGAGGAAAAAACATCTAATGAGAGAAGATAGAAGAGTAGAACAGTCGTTGTGTTTTACCTGAAGGACTCGTGTCCAGGTGTGTCGATGATCAGCATGCCGGGGATCTTCAGGTTTTCTTTGTCAAACTGCACAAACACAAACACTTCAATTCATACTGAGGTAACACAGCTAACATCAGTGTGTGTGTGTGTGTGTGTGTGTGTGTGTGTTCGTACATTTTTAACCATTCTCGTCTGCTCTTCAATTGTTTCTTTTGGGACGTTTGTGGCCCCGATCTGCTGAGTGATTCCTCCTGCCTCCCCGTCCTGAACATGAGTGTGTCGCAGCTACACAGAGAACCAGATGAAAGAGTTAGTACAGAAATCCTCAAACACACCACAGCCTGAGAAACCAGCCACACAGTAAATCTCTACTTCTGCTCCAGTCCGGAAAGTTTCAGTAAGAAGCTGAACAGACAGTAAACCAGTCAGTTCAGAGGGATCAGTCAGCCGGCGTTACCTTGTCGAGGATCTTGGTCTTTCCCGTGTCCACGTGTCCCAGCACACACACCACCGGCGCTCTCAGCGTGTCCACGTCGATGTTCTTCAGGTTGTCCGCTCTTCGTTTCTATAGGAACAAACACACGCCTGTCAGTCAGAGACGGCCTGAAAAGAGACGAGCTCTCACTCCTCCTGCGTTTCTCTCACCTCAATCCTCCTCTTGGCTCGGTCGTACAGTCGCTCCTCCTTCGTCCTGCCGTCATCGTCGTCGCTCTCGCTGCTCTCCTCCTCGCTCTCCTTCGCCGGCCTCCTCTTTGTCTGACCTGTCGCCGTCGCCTCCTTCTCCCCCTCCTCCTCACTCTCCTCCTCATCGTCATCGTCTTCCTCCTCATCCTCTTCGTCCTCCTCCTCATCTTCTTCCTCCTCGTCTTCCTCGCTGCCTGTGGGCTGAGGTGGAGCAACAGTCTCCTCCTTCACCTCGATGTGAACTTTCTTCAACTCTGACATGTAGAGAAACAAGAAACAGGAAATGTTTGAGTACTACTAGTCCTAGTACTGCTGCAGATTTGTAGCAGTCATGTTTTCCGTCTCATTAATCTTCAGAGAGTTCCAGGTTAAATCATAGATAAATATATCAATTGACCAATCAGCACTAGAAATGAATAGTAATAATAATTAACAATAATTTATCCAGAGTCGTGTCACCTTTCTCCTCATCGGTGGCGATTGCCTCCCAGTCGTCTACAGCAGCGTCAGGCTTCACCTCTGCGCACAGAAAGAGAGGAACATGATGATGATGATGATGACAATGATGAAGAATAATTTCCTTCCTTGCTCCTCCCTCCCTCCCTCCTGAGCCCGCCCCCCTCACCTGGCTCTGCGGCCGGCTTCTCTGCTTCAGTCTCCATGGCAACGGGCTCCGGAGTCTCCGACATAGGTGACGTCACCTCTGACGTTTCTACGAGGAAACGGAGACAAGAGGAGATGTTTCAGGAGAAAAGCGGTTTCTGTGTGTAATTAATCAAAGCTGTTAATGAGCAGCAGTGTGGGACCTTCAGGAGTTTGAGCGTTGGGCTTCTTCTTCCTCTTGTCTCCATAAACCGGCTTCTTCTTTGGCATCGAGTCTTTGGATGGCACTTCAACACCTGACCAGGAAACACAGTCAACGAACAGCCGCTGTCACTCAGTACATGTCATGACACTGAGTAAGCAGCGCTGCGATTGGTGGATGGACTCTCACCCTGAGCCTGTAGCAGCTTGAGCGTGGCCTCGGCCCGAGCTCGAGCCTCCCTCTGGGCTTTAGTCAGCAGCTTCCCCTCCTTCTTCAGACGCTCCTTCCTCTCCTTCTCCTTCTGCTTCTTCTTCTCCTTGCGCTCCTGCTCCAGACGCTCCTAATGGGACAGACGCAGGGGGTCAAAGGTCACAGCGGAGACTGATGGTTGAGATCAAACAGAAACTAAAGGAGGGGTACCTGCTCCTGCCTCTGCTTCTCCAGCTCCTCCAGCCTCTTCAGCCGCTCCTCCTCCTCCCTCTTGGCTCGCTCCTCCTCCTACAAGCAACAAACAATCACTTTTAGATATCAAAGAACTCCCATCATTACTCCATGACTGCATTTCCCAGAATGCCCCACCTCCTTCATCTTGGCCAGAGCTTCCTGCATGGCCTTGACTGTGGCCTTACTGGGTCCCTTCTTCTTCTCCTTCTCCTCCTTCTCTCCCTTCTTCTTCTTCTTGTCTTTCTTCTTCTTGTCGCCCTCGGCTTCCTCTGCTGGAGGACGCAGAAGAAGAAAAAACACATCAACACAAACTCTGCAGAAACACATTTTGTTGCAGTAAATCAAAATTTCTGCCATCTTCTTCTGGATGTCCATGTAAGACGGAGGGAGGTGTAACATCTTACCCTCAGCTGCTGGCTCCGCCCCTTCCTGTTCCTCTGTCACGGCGGCAGGTGGAGCAGTCTGAGGGGGCGTGGCCTCTGCTGTCTTCTTCTCCGGCTCCTTTTTAGTGTCCACGCTGCCCTCCTTCTCCTTCTCCTTTAGCTTCTTCTGCTTCATTCTCTCCTCCTCCTTCTTCTTCTTGTCCCTCTCCTTCTTCTCCGCTTTCTTCTGCGCCGCCGTCTTCATCTTGAAGCCTCCTCCCTCCTCCTCGTCCTGCTCCTCCTCATCCTCACTCTCCGCCTTGGCTGCCTTGCCTTTGTTCTTCTTCTTTTTGTCTCTCCTGGAGGTGAACTCCTCGTCCTCTGAGTCGTCGTCCTCCTCCTTCCCTCCTCCTCCTCCTTTCCTCACGCCCTCATCCTCTTCTCTGTCCTCCTCTTCGTCAGATGCTGAAGGTTTTTTGCCTCCTTTCTTGCCTGCTTTGGTCTTGAGGCGAGAACGTGAGCTGCTGTCGTCATCTGAGTCAGAGGGAGGAGCAGCAGGGGGCGCCTGGAAAAAGACAAATAGAATAGTTGGGTCCGGAGGCTCAGAAGGGACAAATGTCTTTCACCAGTCTTCATTTTATACAATAAAAGGAAACTATTGAACTTTGTGGGTTAAAAAAGAACATAAAAATGAAAAGGGACAATAAAAAGAACCAAAATATGATATTATTATGTGTAAAAATATTCTTTACGTGTTGACTTATAGATTCCTCACCTTCTTGTTGTTCCTCTGCTCTCCATTCCTCTCCTCAAGCAGTTGACCTTCACCTTCATCACCCTCCTCATCCTCAGGGCTGGCTCCACCCTTCTTCCCCTTCCTGGTCTTCTTCTTCTCTGGTCTGGGAGGCTCGACGGTCTCCGCTTCTTCTGTGGTGTCTGCTTTCTGCGGAGGAAATAAAGTGGAGTTAATGGAGTTCTTCAAAGAATCTCATGAACTTACTGAGAAATAAAGTGACATTTGATGAAGCTAATATCTGCAGATCTGAACTGTGGAGGAATCACAGGAATAAGCAGCAGAATCAAAGGTCTAATCTGACACTGCATCATACATAAAAAACAGTACTGATAGTGTTACTGAGACTGCACTGTGTCTTTATTAACTGAGTCGCTCCACAGACACAGAGATTAGATCATGAATATGGAGGCAATAATGATGACTCAGTGAGAGGTTTCTGAGTGTGATGGACAAATGATTCAAAGCCTTCAGGTGTGGTTACCTTTGCCTTCCCTCCCTGAGCCTCCAGAGACAACTCCTCCAACTCCTTCAGGATGTCGTCCTCACTGCAGGAGGACAAACGCAAGAGTTAAAACATGACTCAAACACAACAGACAGAGACTCAGGAGGCACATTTCCTGCTTATATCACAGTATATATGTGTATTTTACTGTCTGTCCATCAGCTGTTTATCCATCACAGTATGTATATTTATGTGCATACCTGTCTACAACCTGTTAATTGTTGATACATTTTTACTGAGCACCAGTCCACCACAGTATTACATTTTATATTGCTATATTTTAGTTGTTTGACTATTTTATATCTTAGATTGTAATTAGATTTTACTTACAAAACGTTTTATAGTATTTGTATGAGCCTGAATTGGTTAAGATTTAGTTCAAATTTGTGCTACATTTGGCTGGAAACCAGGCAACAGATGCTGAAGAGGAACAGAAGAAGAAGAAGAAGGGGAGGAAAAGGAAAATGAGGAGAAGAAGATGAGGAGGAGGAAGAGGAGGAAGAGGATGAGGAGGTGCAGTGTCGTACTCATAGTCGTCCTTCTTGGCTCCTTTCTTCTTCTTCTTCCCTTTTGGCTCCTTGGAGGCTCCGGCTCCTTCGATCTCTGCCGCCAGAGCGTCAATGTCGATGCCGTCATCTTTGGCACTGAAGACAGAACAATAACAACATCACTCAATACCTGATAATAACAGATACTGAGCTGAGAAGAGACAAAGCCAAACTCCAGGTGTTATGGTGTTAATATGACCGGACACTGAGGTGGAGAGACATCAGCAGAATAAGCAGGACACTCTCTCTCTGTCAGAACAATATGAACAGATGAAAAGCTGCTGACTCTCCTTTTTCTTCACAACCTTTTATTTCCCATCAGCCCTCTGACACGCAGCGAGCAGAATCTGATCTGAGAACAGCTTCACTCAACAGAAAAACCTCAACTATTCAGTATCAGCTGTGTCGTAATCAGCGTTATTCTTCTGTATGTTTTGGGGATAAAACGAGGTCCCAACATTGTCATTGGACTTAGAGGCCTTCAGCTCAAACTGTTGTGACAAATGATCATGAAGCTGAGTAACAGCAGATGATACAGAAAGAAATAAGGACCAACAAATACTCTCTCTCTCTCTCACTGACTCACACTCTTAGTTCCAGGACACATTTTTGGTAAAAGCTCCAAAAGTCTGGCCTGAACTGGTTTTCTGTAGCTGCTGGTTGTGTCTGAAAGCTTCAGCTGATGGATGTAAAACCGTCAAATCTGGTCTTTAAGTGAATTCTGGATTCACGCAGAAGCTGTGAGCTCTTGCTCTCCTCTGGCTGCTGCATTAAAGAATCTCATTGAGTTACTGGCTTTTGTGGTTTTAGACAGTTCAGGTCGTTTCTCTGATGCCTCACACGTCACTTTATTATTAGGTGACATATTTTACACTGTTTCAACTTTTGAGGCCACCGTCAACACTGATACTCACCAGTGGAAAAACAAACCTGATAGAACAGTTTCTGGTTTATATTTGTTGAACATAAGCGTTTTTGATAAGGATCCCTTCAGTTTGCTGAGTAATGACTCGTGGCCTCAGGGTGAATTGTCAGAGACACAGCGGACCAGAGTGAAGAGACGGATATGATCCAGGACAGTTAAACTCCGAGTCACAGCCGTCTCACTTCATCTGTGTTCAACTATTAAATCACTTTGTAGGTTTGGAACAAATGTTTTGAGCTGACGTGTGAAATGTTCAAGTTCTTGGATCAACACATGCATCACTCTCTCACACACACACACTCACATACACACACCTGGTGGAGTCTGTTGTTACTTCAGTGTCCACATGTATTTATTATATTCTTGTTTGTACTTAAATGTGAAGTTTAGATGTAATAAAATGTGCCTTCTATGTAAAACCACCTTGATCTTCAACTGAGGAGCTCCAGGTATGTGGGAGCTGACTGGTCAGCAGGTGAACAGGTGAGTAGCATGACATCAGCGTTAACGGTCACACTGACGCTCTGTGACCAGAGCAGGAGAAACAGCTAACAGCTAGCTTAGCTGCTGTCTGTGGCTCCTGTTAGCATGTAGCAGCTAGCTTCCACAGGTGAGGGAGGTGTAAGAGGAGACTTCAGGGGCCGGTTGGCTGTCAGGGTCCAGGTCTGGAGCCGAAGCTCAGACCTGAGCCGGGTTAGCTCTGGGAGCTAACGCTAAACAGCCAACTGACCGGGCTCATCCCTCCAGCTAACACCGACAACCCGCGGCTGAGAACAGGCTGCTACAGGCCGGGGCTGGCCCAGGTGAGCCCGGGCCGGCCCAGGTGAGCCCGCTGCGTGTTGTGTAATTCATCTTAAGCCATTTTCAGGCTGTTTAAATACACACACACACACGCACTGACTCGTGGTTAGCATCTGCTAGCTAACTAGCCGCTAAGCTAACAGAGTGAGCGGCGCGCTAACGGGCCTGTTTGAGGTGTTAGCGGGCAGGAAGTTGAGCCCTGCCGGGTGTCAGTGAGGGCAGGCGGTGTGTGACAGCAGGCCGTGTTTTCTCTACCTGTCCTCTCCGGATTTCTTCTGTTTCTTCCCCATCCTGCCGCTGCGGTTCTCCGGTTCTCTCCGCTGCTCGACACACGACGGCTCACATCAGACAAAGATCGTCTGCTGAGGACACATGGGAGAGGACTCACTCGCTTTCCCCCTCACTGTCCGAGGAGGAAGCCATATTAGATTATAGAAAAAGAATCAAAAACAATGTTATGAAAATGTTTGAGTCTAAATACACTGCATTCACACGTTAATGTAGATGTATAAAATCTCAAGTAATATGCCACTTTATTTTAAATGTAATTAGATATTCTCAAAGAACAAAGGCAAGCATACATCAATATAAATATCTCAGTAGTATTTATAATATGATATAAAATGTATCTATAGAATAAAATATAAATATATTTGCGATAAAACGGCAGATTTCGCCAACATGTTTAGTAAATTAAATCATTTGGTTCCAGCAGATCAGAGCGGAGTGACACCTCCTCTTCTCTTTTCTCTCTTCTCCCAGCATCACGCATGGCTCGAATCCGGAGCACTGCGCATGCGTCCTGCCACATGACCAGTCAACAGTGTAAGTACCAATGCAGCCTTTCTACTGGCCAGCAGGGGGCGACTCCACCTGCAAAAAGAAGTCTGACCGTGTTGAAGCTTATGAGAAAATGAAACTGCTTCTCACTTTATTTATTCCCTTAATGAAGAGTTTCCTGATTAGTTCATGATCTTGATCTGTAGTTTCAAATCCTCTTCAACACAGCTGGATGATGTTTTGTAAATTATGGTCCCATTTAGAGGAAAATAGACAATAAACCTTGTGTCTGACAAGTCGTTTCTACAGCGTGTCTTCAGGTCAGGAATGAGGTGCAGCAACACGTAATTATAAAAGAGAAATAGATTTTATTTGTCACAGCTTCAGTGAGGCCCTGATGCCTTTATTTTGAAAGGTCAGTGCTCTAGAAGAAAGATTCATATGTTTAAATGTTGAATGTTGAAAATATAGTTGTTGTTTTTTTTACCAGAACTCTACTTAATAATTTCATATTCATACATTAGAAAATCTCTCACAACAAACCCATTATGAAGATGTAAGATAGCGGAAACTCAGATTTTCAGAGAGATGAAAAACACATCAGAGCTTTCACACCCAGGAGTCATAAAGGCTGCAAGTAACGATTATCTTCATTAACAACTGATCTGCTGATTATTTTCTCCATCAGAAAACAGTGAACAATCCGAAATCCAAAAATATTCCATTCACTCCAATGTGAAACCACAAGAAGCAGCAAATCCTCACATTTGAGAAGCTGGAGTCAGAAACATTTCTGTCTCTTTTTGCCTGAATTAACAATCAATCGATAGAATCGACAGTTGCTGTTCAATCTTCTATAAATCGATGAATTGAATAAACGTTGCTCCAGTTGTAATTTAGACTTGGATTGATTTGAACGACTTTAAACGTTTTAAATTAAGTTCTGAATTACTGCGAACTCTCACATCACAGCTGTAATGAACTCTACAGCCTCTAGGGGGCAGTAGTAGCACCTTGAATGGATCAGTTTTCTGTTGATCGACAAACGGTCTCGGTGCAAACTCGTCTCGTTTCAGTCGATCACTTTTATTTCAGCCCATCACAGACACCACGGCGTCACACAGGTTGTTCAGTCTGTCGTGCAGCTCGTCGCTCTCAGTCCGCAGCAGCGCAGTAGCGACTGCAGCCACACGGTGCCGACAAAACCTCTCACCGACCAGCAGGCCGCTCAGCTCGCCGCTGAGACGCTGAGGAAGCCAATTTGAGGGCACGTCCAGCTCGCAGCGCTCGATCACGCCGTTCTTTATCTCCATATGCAGCCGGGCAGAGCTGCGAGCTGACGATCGACCGTCCGTCAGGTCCAGGAGGGTTTGGACACTGAATTTAGGCGTCTTCCCGAACGTCCAGTCCCAACCACGCAGCTCCACCGCCGCCCTGCTGACTCCAGGAAACGCTGACTCATCAGCGGGGTCGACAAGGGTTGATGCAGCTCTGAAGCTGAACTCTGAACATTTCAATTAGAAGACAGAGCGGAGATTAGGAAAGAGAAGGAGTGTGCTCAGTTAGATCTGTTAGCACAGTGATGTCACAATGTACTGGAGGACACGTCTACATCAATCTGCACCTGTTCAGCTGCTCCACATGATCTGCATGTTTCCACTGTGCATACATAACCATCAATTAATCATTTATCAATTGATTGTTTCTTCACACTCATCAATCTGCAGAGTCCAGTAGAGTACCTGCATTGTACTGGTGCACCAGTCCGTCCAGCAGCTCCTCCCACTGCAGCGTGGGGGCGTGGTCCAGCAGGTTGGTGACAGGTGAGGGGACGCTGGGCGTGGCGTTGCTTTGGATACCAGGGCAAGAGGGGCGGAGCACGGCGGTGAGGGCGGAGCGGTCAGCGGAGTGCAGCAGAGTGCAGTGATGGTAGGACGACTTCCTGCTCAGTCTGGACGCGCTGCCTGCAAACATAAACAACATGTTATCTGATGTCTCTACTGCAGGGCTCTCTGGGACTTGTAGTTAATTTCTCTCCTCAGAATAATGTAACCGGCCTCTGGTCTTGTCCCTACCTGAGATCTTGAAGTGCCCATTCAGTAAAATGTCAAATCTGTCGGTGGCCTGGACATCCAGTCCCGGCCGGAGCCGCCTCAGAGCCTCTGTGATGACCTTCAGGTTCCTCTGCCGGTCGTACGCCTTCTTGGAGGTGAAGAAGGTCAGGTTAAGGTTCCCCAGGTCGTGGAAGACGGTCCCGCCGCCGCTCCGCCTGCGGGCCAGAGGGATCCCCGCCCTCCTCATGGCCGGCAGGTTGCACTCGGTCCAGGGGTTCTGATGGCGTCCGATGACCACGGCCGGCCGGTTCCTCCACAGAAGCAGGATGCTGCGCTGCTGCAGGTCCACGTTGGCGTCGATCCAGTCCTCCAGGGCCAGGTTCTGGTACACATCGGTGGACTGGGACTGTAGGACCAGGCCGCTGCTGGACGTGGAGCTGGTTCGAGCCGGCTGGCTGCTGCTCTGACACCTGCAAACACCTGAGCAGCCTCGCAAAAGAGACAACGTCCTCCTGAGATGTGATGTCATGTCCTTCAAACAGCTCCTTCACTTCCACGTGGAAACATCTACAAATCTAAACAGACCAACCATAATCCATAAATAAATAATCTACAGTTCAGTCCAGCTGCAGCTGAAATCCTGAGTGCAACAAGATCACAGGACAAATAAAATGAAAACAAATAAAAAACAGAAACATTATTTGCATCATTTACTAAACACTAGTTAAAAACTGCATGTATACATATTGTAAGAGAAACGGCCTGTTTTCATCCAGCAGCTACATGATGACTGAAAACTGAAAATTGACATTTTTTATTTCAGATTTTTGATTTACTTGCCAAAGAAAACAAGATATTAGCAGAAATCACCTTGATGAGTATTTTCACTTTTTTCTGCCATTTAATAGACTTCTTGTCTGATTTCTTTTTAGTTCCAGACTGAAATATGGTAGAAATTAAAGGGAAAATAAAAACAAAGTTCTGAGTTAATGAAAGTCAAGTTGAGTTTATAACTTTAATAACTTGTTAATGTCCAGACTGGTTTCTTTGTCAGAAATGATCCAAGTAGATCAATATTGATTATAAGTTTTATTATTAGAAACATAATTGTCCATTAACTGTATTTATAAAATGTAAACTCTTCATTTACCCTTAAATTAATCACAAATTACAGTGAATAATTATTATTATTGGATTCACAGTTTCGAGGAATAAAACAAAAAGTTCCTGAATCATTTTGTTTTCGTTGACAAGTTTCTTTTTAATAAGCTGTAAAGTTTGAGGACGGACAGCAGCTGCACACCGGTTTGCTAGCTTAGCTTAGCTTAGCTTAGCTTTAGCATCAGCTTTAGCTCTGCATCCTGCTGTTGTCACTGAAAAACAAACTATAACTTTAATTCATTACATTTGAACAAACAGCCGCTAACAAACAGTTTGACGGATGAAATTCAAACGTTGCTCAGATTGTTTGACTCGTTCTGACCTGAACTGGAGCTGCTGTCAACGACACGCCGACTACTTCCGCTCTCAAGCTTCATAATAAAAGCAGCACATGAATTACATACGGTGTCAGTATTTTTACATGTGTTTTAAGCCCCCAAAATTAAAGTTAATGTTTTAAATGCAGCCTGAAATTACAGAACATATTATTTCATAGTTACATCGCTGTACAAAATGTGAAGGGGAAAAAAACAGAATTAACAATTGAACGTAAAGTGAAGCGACAACCTGGTTCCTTGCTTTTATTCTGAAGTAAATCGCTTGAAACGGATATATTTCCGCTGTGATTTTGTTGCTGGACTCTTGGCTCTGACCTCGGTCCCACACTGTAAAGGCTCCGTGCTGCCACCTGCCTGACAAACGTTCCGACTTTGGAACATTTTCTTTATTGAATAATTAATTCACAGAAATGAGGCAGTGAAGGAAGCGTTGTTGGCCTGACAGAGATTTTTAATGTCGGAGTAGAAAACAAAAAGAAAACATGTAAATAAACAGAAAATCATAACAGAACACAAAATCTAAATAAAATGTGATTGGTCTTTAATTTACACTTCAGTCAGGCTCCATTCATCTACAAAGTTTTCAACATCTATGTGATTTCTAAATTTCAGAAAGTTGTGATGACGATAAGAAAACAGAAAAAACGGTTTTAATAATCACATTTATGTTAGTTTTGGACGATCAGGTGATTAAAAAAACACTAATGTGTTAACTTTGACTGAAAACACTGAACCACAGTGATGCCGGCAACATTATTACAGAAAACTACAGTTAAACTTAATTTTTATTTGTTTGTTCGTCTGTCTCATCAGCTTCTGAGATCATCAGTCTGAAGAGACGACCAGAGAGAGGAAGAACATGTGACCACATCCTGACGCACGCACACACACACACACACACACACAGAGTCAGAGTCAGAGTCAGTCAGTCGCAGTCGAGGATGTTTCAGGTGAGAAGTTATTTCCTTTAGATTTTATTTCAAACTAAATGTTGGTGTTTGATCAGTACTTTTACTCTGATTGTTTTTATTGACTGTGTTCAACATGGAAACCTTTTACTGTGTCACTTGAAGTTTCAGGGTTTAAATGACAACTATGCAACAAAGGAAATGACAAAAAATGTGACCAGTGTTTCATATGAAATTTAAAAAGGCATTTTGTTCCCTCTAAAAATCTGAAAACATCAGCGAGGTTTTTATTTGCTCACCAACAGAAAATAAGTAAAGAAATGGAACTTCAAATATAATTTGTGCTGTTTTTCCTGTGACATTAAACTTGACTGTGTCACTTTAAGTTTTAATCATGTCTGGGTGCGAATTCTTTGAAGTGTCCCGTCATCACACGTTCACACTTAGTCATACAGACACACACAGCTGCTGTGTGTTTGTGAAGTCAGACACTCAATTATATGTTCAGTCAAACCTTTCACTGAACGCTGCAGTAACATCAGTTCACAGCGACATCCAGAAGATTCACACACCGTAAAACTGGTCCAACGTGGAAACCAAGGAGAGGGTTGAAATTTCCTGTTCATTAGAGCTAAAAACAGCAGCAGGCGTAACTCAAACTTAGAGGTGCTTCAGACTGGACTGACTGACGTGATGTTCTGGACAGGTTCAAACAGTCAGGATTCAAATTTGGAGCTGCAACGTCTTTATATTGAAGCAAATTGAAACGACTGATAACAACTCTGAAGTGTTCTAGTGGAAATGATAACAGACTCCCAGGTGTCCGGTCACCACCTGCTCCAAAATGTCCTTCTGTCCGAACGCTTCATAGTGGAGCAGATCAGACTTTCTGAGCAGACTTCCTTTGTGTCGTTCAGCAGATCAGCAGATTCCCATGAAGACGTCCTACAGATAAACCTGCTGCACACACACGATCATGCACATAAACACACCTGGAGTCTGTGTGAACAGCTGTGTGTGTGCACGACATCATGTCTGACCTGTGGCCATTCTCCTCGTCCTGTCCTCCTCCCATCATGCATCACTCCTCTCTGACATCTCCTTTCATGTCTTCACCTCCTCCACTCTCCTCCCCCTCGTCACCTGGAGATCACGGAAACCCTCCTCATTCCAAGGTTCTTTTTCATTTACACACCTATTTGATGCACTCATTGATTTATTCACTCATTCTTTAATAATTTATGCACCTCCTCATCCTCAGGTCGCCTCCTATCACTTCCTACCTCAGACCCAAGTGTCCTCACCTCACCTCCCTGAGCCCCAGGTAACCTCTCCTCATCATCTCCCTCCTCCCCAGATGACCTCCCTTCACCTCTCCCACCCTCAGCTGACCTCCCCTCACATTGTACCTGAGACCCAGGCAACCTCCCCTCACCTCCTCTATCAGCCCCAAGAAGCCTCCCCTCACTATGGGCTCTGGTCCTCCACTCACCTCCCTCATCCTCAGGTGACCTCCCCTCACCTCCCTCATCCTCAGGTGACCTCCTCTCACCTCCCTCATCCTCAGGTGACCGCTCCTCACCTCCCTCATCCTCAGGTGACCTCCCCTCACCTCCCTCATCCTCAGGTGACCTCTCCTCACCTCCCTCATCCTCAGGTGACTTCCCCTCACCTCCCTCATCCTCAGGTGACCGCTCCTCACCTCCCTCATCCTCAGGTGACCTCCTCTCACCTCCCTCATCCTCAGGTGACCGCTCCTCACCTCCCTCATCCTCAGGTGACCTCTCCTCACCTCCCTCATCCTCAGGTGACCTCCCCTCACCTCCCTCATCCCTACGTTACCTCCCTCCACCTTGTACCCCAAACCCAGGCGACCTCCCCTGACTTTGTAGCCCAGTCCCAGATAAACTCCCCCCACCTCCTCTCTCCACCCCAGTACCAGCTCTCCAGCCAAAATCATGATCCAGGTGTAGATCATCTAAACTGGGGCAGAGCTGAACCACCATCTGAACATTCCTACCTGCTGAAGAGCTACAGTCACTCCTGCCAGGTAAGATCATCGTCTACTCTGTTGTAACAAAAACCAGAACCACTGATTATGATCCCATCATTCGTGTCTGTCTGTGTCTAAAACAGAACCAGAGCACAGCCCACCTGGATCTCCAGCTCCAGAACAAGAACCACTTCAGTTCTGATTTGACTCCCAACAGAGAGGAACTGGAGAACACACCCAGGCTCCACTATAACACCCACACACTCCTCGCCGGTGGTGTGTACAAACAGGGTGACACACCTGATCCGGATCAGGACACCTGGAGGCCTCTGGGACCATCTGTGTCCCAGCTGCAGTGCTCTCCTCTGGGCTCCGTGTCTGGAGAAGCCACCCTGGGGAGATGGAGCTCCGTGGAGTTCAGCTCGTCACCTGCTGAAGACTCCTCCAGCACCCAGTTTCTCCTCGACCCTGATACCAGCGCCCCTCAGCCCTTCTGCAGCCCCAACACCCCTGGTCCGAGTCCTCATTACCCACAAACTCCAACTCTCTCCAGCCCTGGTCCTCAAATGCATCCCAGGGAAGAGAGACTGGATTTTCACACACAAACGTCCAGACAGCTGATCAGAGGTAAAACCCTCAGCTGCTGTCTACACGAGTACGACAGCTACCCTGTGACCTCTGACCCCGGCCAGCACCACCAGCATCTGACAGGTCGACACCTCCTCCGGAGCCAAAGTGAGCTGATCCAGGACCAGCCGGGCCTCCTCGACGCTGCTGGGAACTCTGAGAGCTGTTTCTCTCTGCAGGGAAGAGGCCAGAATGTCAGCAGCTCTGCCCAGAGTCCGGGCCGTCCAGCTGGGCTGAGCTGGAGAGAAGAGAGTGGACGAGGACGAGGAGGAAGAGGAGGAGGAAGAGGTCAACCAGACTGGACCTGGGTATGTTTGATATAATGAAAGTACTCAAACTGTAATCATTTTAATTTGAAAATGATAATGAAGACATGACATTATAGCATGAGTGGCCTGATTCTGTTCTTCAGTTTTATTTTTCAAACTGATTTAAATGTTTTTGGTTCATTTTCAGGTGAAACAGCCTCGAGTTAAAAACACTGAGCTTCCAGACTGCAGGTAACCTGATGGAGACCTTTCTGATCTACAGGATCTTTTTAAAGAATTAAAACTTATTAAAAGTGTGTAAATGTTTTACCTGCTCAATATTTTGCTTTAAATAGTTTATCCTGTCTGTGTGTGTGTGTGTGTGTTATAGGTTGTCGTGTACAGTGTGTAAGCGAGATTTCAGGAGTCTGCCGGCGCTGAATGGACACATGAGATCCCACAGCGGCTCCAGATCAGCGACGTGGTTAAACAAGGTCCGTCCGCACACACACACACACACACACACACACACACCCTACCTTTAACTTTAACATCTTATTTTTCCTCCAGGGTGAGGACTCCTCCCTACTGGTCCCACCCTCCATGCCCGTCACCGTGCCCGTCCAATCAGGAGGCACGGCCAAGGCGTGTAGGGGTGGTCAGAGGAGATGCATCCGCCTCTCTCCAGCCACTGGAGGCGCTGTGCTCTACCGCAGCCTGTTGCACCTGAAGGAAGAGGAAGCGGTTGTCAGCAGTGGAGGTGATGATGAGGAAGCTGGAGCGGAGGATGTACACTACACCCCTCCACCCATGCTGTGTCCCCTCAGGGCGGGGCCAGGGTTGTACTGCTCCCTCACCCCCAGGAGGCAGCACAGAGTGCAGACTGTTCAGCTTCGCAACACACACAGTAAGCAGATTTAGCATCAAAACAAACTCTAGTGTTAATTAATTGTCTAATTAGTTGATAAAAGAATAGACGCATCGGCACAGCTGATGTCAGTTTCTGCCCATATTTAATTTACTGTTTGAATAAAAACCTGAAGCTGATTGGACAACAGCCAGGAAATGATGTTAAACTCTGTATCCGATTGGCAGATGGACTCGATGATGTCTTTGCCACGAAGACAAACTCTCCTCCTCCTCGAACACTAACGACAGGAAACAATGAGCCGTATGTGTCAAATTTATCTCAACAAATGAGACTAATCTTTTATGATGATGTCACTGATCACCTTTTCATGCTGAGCTGTCAATCACAGGAGGATCAATGTAGGGCGGGACTTCCAGGCTGAAATCCCACCTCTGAGGGGCCGAAAATCTGCCCACGCTGACTCCCACAGTGCACTGCTGCTGTGGACACCATGGAGTGGGCTGGAGCATCCTGCCAATCAACAGAGAGGTAGAAACACAAATGTTCTCATTACTGTTATAATCATGATTATCATTGGACGATTTTTTTGACTGACATGCTGTTTGTTCAGTTGAAGCTCTGTTGGCGATGGCTCGCTCCAGCGTGGTGCCAGGGGGCGGGGCCAGCCCAGAGTTCACCCTCCATGTCCTATCAGAGAGCAGAGGAAACTTCCTGGTAACGTCTCATTGGCTGTTTGGTCTGTTACTCTATGTGGACAGTTGGTTTAATCAGCCCATGTGAGATGATGATTCAGATCTTCATTTAACAATCACATAAAAATCAGCTGCTTTAAAGGACTAGTTCAACACTTTGGGAAATACACTCACAGAGTTTGCTTCCTCTCTGAGGATGAGATGAGAGAATGTCTTGACAATCAACACTGTATTCATTCATTCATTCGTTCGTTCATTCATTCATTCACTCAACTCTTTTGTGCAGCATCTCCACTTTCAGTCCAGGTCGCTCACTTCTGTAGTTTTTGGTTTTGGTCTCGATGGTAGCAAAGCTGACAACCTCAGGAAGCTGCTCACAGTCACATCATGTCAGTGTTGTTCAACTCATTCCAGCACAAAACTCCCCTAAAACCACAAACTGTGTTTTTTTCACACATCTGTTTGTTCACAGATTAAAACAACAAGATATAAAATCACAGTCAAAGTTCCCATGAAATGAAGGATTCTACCACCAGAGAACTGAAGGCTGATGTATGATATCAGCCTAGAAGCCTCATTAGTTCTCACTACATAACAAGTAGATTCAGTCCTTAGCTTTAGACAGTGTTCTTAAAAAACATGATGTGAGCTTTTTGTTTCTGACAGTGTTTGAGCTTCCTGTTTAGTTTTCCAGGTCACAAACATCTGCAGTGACTCTGAGGTCAGTTTGTGTTTGTCTTCCAGCTGACGGTGGAGAAGCTGCTGTCGACTCCTGGAGCCTCCAACAACCACACGGCTCAACAGGCTCCGAGTACGTCTGCTCTTTAACACCAGAGTATATTACACACCTGGGAACATTCTGACTTGTAATGGAGTATTTTTAGTTGAGTGAAGGATCAGAGTACTTGTTCCATCACGACGCGCAGGCACAAATATGTGATCTGAAATGTGTCTTGTAGGAGTGAGCTGGAGCTCAGCGGAGACGAGGCTGCTGGTCAAATCTCTGCAGCTTCATCACAAAGACTTCAGCAGAATCCAGAAACATGTGAGTTTCCTCCTTGTGCTCAAACCTCAGTTCAGCCTGTCGCACTTTGTGTTCATGTGTCACTGTGTGTGTTCAGGTTCAGACGAAGTCTCTGTCTCAGTGTGTGGAGTTCTATTATCTGTGGAAGAAGAAGCTGAGTCTGAGCTCGAGGACCCCGGGCCTGACCGTCACTCTGCCTGACGTCAATGTAAGAAACTGTTTGTGAGAACCTGGAGCAGACAAGTTTCCCAGAATGCATTTCACATCGACCGGAGACAGTGGCAGTAGGATTCGAGCTCTGAACTGTTGCTGTGTCATCAGATTTAGTTTTAAGAGTTTGTTTAGGTGAGAAAGTGTCCACTTAGATCTTGTGTTGGTAACATTGAAATATTTTGAAGATTAGATTTTAGTCCTTTCAATGTATTTCAGTGGAAGTTTGATGTGCATGAATGTTCCAGTATTTGACAGTCAGGCCTGGTTTCAGTCGGTCGGTTCAGGGTTTCAGGTCCGTCACTTCAGTCTCTGTGAATACAAATGAAACTATAGGCTGAATGAATAAAAGCCACTGAAACCAAATTCCTGTTATCACATCACACACACACTGCAGAACAAAATACACACAGCGAAACACACCCACACAACACACACTTCCTGTCAGAGTCGGCAGGTTTCTGAACAAACTGTGACGTGACATTTCAATAGCCTGTGTGTGTGTGTGTGTGTGTGTGTGTGTGTGTGTGTGTGTGTGTGTGTGTGTGGGGTCAGACCTCAGTGAGTCAAATATAATTTTCCATCAGTGTTGTTTGGGTGAACTGGGTCAAAGTGTTCTATGAGCTTTTATTTTGTAAGTCATTTAGATTTTTATCAGTTTGTTCCACTTTAACGTCCTGTTATTTCCCATTCTATTAGATTAGTCAAACTAATTAAGGACTCTTCACTTTGTTCCTTGTTACTCAGTTAGTTACTCTCCTGTTTTCATTCAAATGTATTAATCGATATTTGACACACTATGTGGCCAAAAGTATGTGGACACCTGTCTGTTCACTCTTGTGTTTTACAAGTAAGTCTTCAAGATCATCAAGTCTCACAACAGGGTTAACGAACAAGTCCCAAGTCAAAGCTGACAAGCCAGGTCAGGTCACACATCAGGTCTTGAGTCAAGACCAACAAGTCCCATATCAAGCACTGAGCCAGGTCCCCAGTGAAGGTCCAAGTCAAATCCAAAGTCAAGATCAACAAATCTCCAAGTCGAACTACAAGAGGTTGTTAAAGCAGCAGATGAACAGCGGATTGTTCAGTGACTGAATCATTGATGAATCACTGATTATCGATCAGCAGCCTGATCGAGTTTACGATGCTGTTTCTGTCATTATGGCGATAAAAAGTTGCTCCTTCTTTTCGTCTGTTTCTTCAGGGTCAAAGGTCATCAAAGATGTCGTAACGTATCAGGAACCACTGGACTGTCACCTGCTGGAGCTACACACTACTCTCTCTCTCTCTCACACACACACACGCACTATAAATGTTGTTATTAAGGCTTAAACTGCAAAAAACTGTGAAGTTAACTTTCAGGTTTAGTGTTGAAATCCTCCCGACCGTTCAGTTCACTCAAATGTTCTTTAATGCTTCATATCATCACGTGTATTTATTCCTCTTTGCTTCTCTGATGTCAGAAGTCATTGTTGTTGTTGTATTAATAAAAACGATCTTTCGACGAGCTGCATATTAAAGGCAAAACTCCAGCAGAAAACGTTTCTGTCTCCATCCTGCAGAGTGTTGATTCTTGTCTCCACGTGTGGCTGAAGGTCCAGTCGATGGATGTCGTGTTTTGAACCACAGTCCTCCAGTATATTTTCAGTTGTCATGACATTTACACAGGAAACAGTTTCTTGTTCCAAAGCCTCATGTTTGATGTGTTTTCTCTCAGACTTTGGTCAGAGAGCAGCTCTGGATTTGTGGTTCTCAGCTCAGTTATGTTGAGATATTGTTTTTCTTCCTTAATCCTCCCTGTTTTTATGTCTTTCTGTTTCCTCCCTCCGGGTCTCAATCCTGAACTCAGCTTCACTTATTAAAGCCTGAAAAAAAAAAAGGAGAAGAAAATCAAACATGAGACGCTTCAGGCTTTCAGACTGTCTGACTGCAGCTCCTCACATTAATATCAGTCACCGTCTTCATGTCAGGGAAACTATTCTTCTGTTTTTAATTTTCGCAAATGACTTCACACTGCACAGCCAAAAGTATGTGGACACCTGAACATCAGCTGTATGTGATGGTTGGACATGTGATTCTTCTGGTTTCGGTCTTTCCTCCACGTGTTGAACCTGCTGCAGGTGATTTGCTCTCATTCAGACTCCAGAGCATCAGTGAGGTCAAACCCTGATGTTGGTGATCAGGTCTGACCTCAGTCTGTGATCCAGTTCATCCCACAGGCGTTGGATCTTCTTCCACACAAACTGGGAAATCTTTATGGAGCTGACTTTGTCATACGGGACAAGGACAAAGTTGGAAGAATACTGTTGTCTAAAATATCATTGTATGCTGAAGCATTTTCCATTATTGGACCTAAAAAAAAGCTCCAGACGAGGACAAGTGTCCACAAACTTTTGGCCATAGAACACATTATACCTTCATCTGTTCTTACAAACTGAATCCTCTATATATTTTTAGCAAGATCGTGTAACTAAAATTCAAAGAAAAGTTAGTGGAGTTTGGTGGAAAATTATGATAAATTATTAAATGTTTCATAGTTTGTTGATGAATTGATGTCAGTTAATGAGGCTCAGTCCCTTTAAATCCTCTGATTATTATGACTTAATTATCTAAAATAAAATACAGCAACGTTTTCAGTTGTTAACAGTTTTGAAAAACTTCTCTAGCTTCTCTAGTTTCTGATGTTGACTCAGTGTTTCAATTTCAGTGTTTATTCAGTAAAACAAACAGCCGAGAATCAAACTGGAGGAGGACACAAAGTTCTGCTGTCGAGGTGAGTCGAACTTTAAACCTGTCAGGCAGCAACAACAAAAACCACATTCTTCCTCTAATCCTGCTTTTAGTGTGTTTTCTGTCAAAGCTCACAGACTTTCCTGTGTCTGAAATGAGCTTCAGGCTACTAATAAAGTTTGGCTCCTCCTTGCTCCAAAGGTTCTTCTGCCTGAAAACAAGGAGGTCAGAGGAGAAACTGGAGGAACTCGGTCGAACGGACGAGGAGGAACGTGGGATGGGAGCGCAGGAGAAGGAGGAGGAGGACGCGGCTCCTTCAGGGAGGAAGAAGCAGCAGAAAACCTCCAAAGAAGTTTATTTCTCCATCCTGCCAGACAGATACGAACCTCTGATCGAGGAGGAGGAGGAGAGAGAGGAGACCCCAGAGGAGAGGAGGAGGAGGAAGGAGGAGAAGAAGAGGAAGAAGAAGAGGCGCTACAAGAAGTACAGGAAGGTAAGAAGAAATGACCTTTGACCTGGAGACACTTTGTTTTTGCTTCAGAGATAATGTCACTGCAACACGATTCATCCATAAACATGAACATAACAAGATGTAAAAAACATGACACAGTTGATCAGAATCAGGTTCATGGCTACGTTTTCACAATCAACAATAAAATCTGAAAAGATATTATCGAAATATGTACAATGTGATGATATGATATATACAGTCGTGTGCAGGAATGTGCACAAAACATGAAAACATCAAGACAGAAAGATCAATCTCTGAAAGGCATTAGAGCTTTTAAACCTGATCTGACGATCAGAGTTTAGTAGCCGGCAGCAAAATATAAGTGCAAAGTTATGAAGCTGAATTCAACCCGTCAACAGTACAAAGGTATTCAGCCGCAGGCTTCACAGGTTTGAGAAGTCTGCTGTTAAACATTGACTCAGCAAAGTGAGTATGACCTTTGACCCCGACACACTGAAGCAGAGCTGAACTCTACCTGATATGATGAACACAGATAAAGAAAGAAGATAAAACTGAATGAAAATAAAGTGACCTGCAGTAAAACTGTTGAGGCTGAAAGGCGTCGGTTCAGAGGTGAAAGAAACTCAGAGGTTAAATAGAAAATTAAATGATGTCAACAATATTAGTTTAAATCTGATGAATAATGTGTCACTTTGTGTTTCTATACAAACACAGTCTGCATTTACAGACACGTCTCACCGCCGAGCGTCTGATTCATGCTCATTTCTAGCATGTTTCTGGGAGAATATTATAATTACACTTTGTCAACTGTGAGTCAAAAATAGATGAAATGATTCGTTTGTCATCAACACACAGAGTTAGAGTCGCGTCTTCAGCTCTGACTGGAGGATGCAGAGTTTCCTGTTGTTGCTCACAGTCCCAACAACAGACACCAACCAGCTGGTTCGACAAACACGTATCGCTTCAGGGCTGAAACCTGACAAAACTGTCACTAACACCAACACAGCTGAAGCTGCTCAACATGTTTTATCTCATTTGTTTCATCTGTGAAACAAACAGAAATGTAACAAGACTCAATACAGAAAAATCCATCCAACAGTTGTTTCAGACTGACTGACCAACATTTTCATGCATTTATATCAAGTATCATTATGTGAACATCACATCCTGAAAACGACCAAAACCGAGATGAGAGTCTGGAGCGGCTCAGTGTTGATGTCTTGCTCTGTGGCAATTAAAGGAGCTGAACCTTGATCTTTTTCCTGTGTGGCAGAACCTGGGGAAGGCGCTGCGCTTCAGCTGGCGCTGCCTGCTGGCCGGCTTACAGAACATGGCCTCCTCCTACTCCACGCCACTCTCAGCTGCGTCCACCGTGATGAGCGAAGTTCACCGAACCGCCGGCAGCAGAGCATGATGGGACATGGACACACTGTGACATCACGGTCCCTTGATTACCTGAGGGCCCCTTACTGTTGGGACCCCGGTCCTGGTAAGTCATCCCTGATGTGGACGACAACCAGGAGACAACAGAGACTTTCACAGTTTGAGTCAAACAAACTGATGAAGAAAAATTAAATCCAGCAGAAAGTCGAGACGTTTCAACAGGACTTTGCTTAGAACAAAGAAGGAACTTGCTTTTCATCAATGGATAAGTAATTATACAGATAAAGGAGTATAAGCTTTTAAATTTCACCTGCAGCAGATGAACTAATATTAGCAGATGAACTGTTTTAGGTTAACAGTCATTAGTTTCACTCTGATCTGTGTTTACCTTCGGTTTGTTTTATATTTTCATTGTCAGTACGATGACTTTTATGTTTACCATCATTTTGCATGTCTGAAATGTTTGTTTTATAAATCTATTTTTAATAGATCACATATAATTTGGACAATCAATTCTGAATTCATTCTTACAAGTTTTACTTAACAACTTCAGTATAATGTAATTAGAGCTTTATATGAAAACTTATATTATTGTACCCTGATAATATGGACTTATGGAAATAAATTCACTTTTAAACTTTAAACTGATTGTGTTGATGTTCCATATCCTCCTCTTCTTCCTTCTGTCCTTCCCCCTTCTTTCATTTCTTCTTTCCTTCTCTGCCTCTCTATTTCCTTCATACCCTCATCTTCCCCTCTTACTTTCCTTCTTCTTCCATCTCTGTGCCTTTTTTCTTTTCATCCTTCCTCTCCTGTTTCCCAGCCTCTCTTTTCTTTCCCCAGTCGAGGCGAAGGAGGAGCTCAGAAAATAATCTCAGTTACTGTTTAAAGGCAGAGTGAAGTTTTGTCTGGTGCGGTTTGTCAACACATTGTAATACATGAGATGGCCAGAAGATGTCGCTGTATCACTGCATTGAGGATACTTCTTGTCCTAAAAAGGGAAAGAAGGCAGGAGACAACTTGTGGATGAAAGTTCCCTTTAAACCTGAACCTCCTGCTGCCGTCTGTCTGTCTGTCTGGCAGCTCCACAGCAGCAGCTGCTCATTGGAGACACAGACAGACGTGAACCAACTGAGACGACGACAACAACATGGACAGATCCTGAAACTTCACCGTCTCTCACCTCAAAACAAGACCAGCTTTTATCTCTCACCTCTGACTGCAGGACGTCCAAAGAAGACTCAACATGAGACGCATCATGTCTCCGCTGCAGCTCTCTGTTTACTGGCGTCTGTCCCTCATCTTCTTCTTCAACCCGTTCCTCTTCTTCCTCGACATTTTCACTGTCGCCATCGTCACCACCACTTGTCACCAAGGAAACATCACTTTGCCGCCAGACGCTACAAACAACCAATCATGGCCCGAGGACGGTGAGGAGAGCGGGAACCAAGATGTGAGTGACAAACGCTTACTTTCATCATGTTCACTGAAATATCTGATGTTTTTATTCAGAGTTAGAGAGTTAGAGTCAGAGATTCTTTTCCAGTGATGTTTACGTCCATCAAAAACTTATGACACAACATGAAGCCGACAGATTAACATACAGCGTTAATGTGCAACAGGAAGCTGTTAATAATAAGTGTTGAAGGAAAACACTGAGGATGGACATTCATGTCTGTGTGTTCAGTGACAGTTAGCTGGCTTCACTGACAATGAAGGTTAGAGCTGAAACTATTTGTCAATGGAAAGAAAATGAATGTGCAGCCATATTTTTAAATGTCAACAAACCTTATGGAGGTGAAATGTTCAGGACAAAAAGGAATAACAACAATACTTTTATTTCATGAATTATTTTAAACAACATAAACAGTTTCAGTCAATTGAAGTTTTAGTTCAACCTCTTGAAAAGTTCAGGATATTACCAACACACAGATGTTTCCAGCGATTCACCCAGACACGACACACGCAGGTCAGAGGTCAGAGGGCTCCACAGGCGGCGGGTGATGCAGCAGCAGGCGGGATCCAGCAGGTGGCGCCGCAGGTCCGCTCCCAGTCCGTCCACACAGGCGGCAGCTAACAGATGCTAATTAACATTTAGCTGTACTTTCACTTCAAACTGCTGCAAAACGAGCCGCTGGACTGCGAGTTTACACTTTTAACTGCTTAATTATACTTGTGTCAATACTTTAAAAGTATAATAGTCAACAAATATTTTCCACGTCGTTACAGTTTTCTGCCGCTTCACTGCAAAACGCTAGCCTTTCACTTCCGTATCCCGCGCCTTTCCCAAAACAAACTCACCTCCCATTGGTCAGAATCTCCCCACCCCCAAACAAAGTGACAGCACACTGGCCGAGCACCCAGGAAGTAACAAAACACAAACCTGTCACAAATGTAGATCTGTTGGACTCACTCATGCATGAAACTGCTAAACTACTGAACACATTTAAAACATGTATTTTTTATTCTACATGTTTCCCAGATATATATGTTTGATCAGATTCATATTATTGGTCCCTGAGTAATGGAGGAGGATGGATGTGGTGTCAGTTTGAATTCATGTTTTGGTCTTTAGTAATTTAGTAATAATAATTCTGTGTGTGTGTGTGTGTGTCAGTCAGTGTGTGCCTGGACAGACTGGCTGTCTTACGGTCAGACTCTCTTCATGGTGGGGATGCTGCTGGGTTCTCTGGTTGGAGGAGCCATATCTGACCGGTAACACTGACACAAACCTTCTGTGACTGTCGCTGCGTCCATGTTCTTCTTCACTGTTGAGCTGTGTGTGTGTGTGTGCAGGTATGGGAAGCGTCCGGTGCTGCTGGTGTGTGTGTGCGTGCTCGCCGTGTGCGGCCTCGTGCCCGCCATCCTTCCTCAGGCCCTCGTCTTCCTCGCCGTCCGCTGCCTGATGGGCGTCTGCTGCTGCTGCGTCTACATCTGCTCCTTCAGTCTGGGTAACGACACACACACTCTGATCAAACCTGGTTGACTCTGCTGAGTGTTATTGGAGCGCGGTGGGATCCGCTCACACATGGCCCACAGAGAACACGTGTTCCAGGTTGAGTTTTAATGGGGCCTGACAGCTTCCAGCAGGTTTCTGACCTTTGACCCTACTGAGCTCTGGTTGGACGGACTGACTGGCTCTTTGGGGGCAGCAGGTTCATTACGGCCAGTTTGTCCTGAGGGTTCATCTAAAGGGTTCATCCTCTGGGGAGCAGGAATGTGATAAACGGAGGTCTTCACAGGTCGACCCGGTCGGTCCAGGTTCAGATGATATTGATTGATTGATTTCTGACATCAACACTGTTTAACACAACATTCAACCAAACAACAAAACAAATATAAACATCAGACATCATTGACAAGTGGCTGTATGTTGAGTCTGGTCAGGTCTGTAGTTTTGCTCCCTTTAGAGTTTGATTCTCTCACTGATCACATGGCGCGTCGTCAGCGTCAGAACTGAACTGACCTTTTCAGTCTCATCAGCTTCAACTGTGAAAACTCTGTTTGCGTGTCAGCGGTGGAGTGGACGCCCCCTGCTGCCCGGCTCTGGCCTCCGGCCTTCCTGCCTTTCTGCTTCAGTCTGGGGACGATGGGCGGAGCTCCGCTGGCCTGGCTCAGCCCCACCTGGAAGCAGCTGCACCTGTCGCTGGCTCTGCCTCAGCTCATCTGTCTGCCGCTCTACCTGTAGGTGAAACACCTGTCAACCTGCCGGGATGAGGTTTTTAAATAAGTCACAGCTTCAAGGTCTTTTTCTGTCTTTCAAGTTCAATCCCAGAGTCTCCTCGCTGGTTGCTGTTAAGAAAGAAGACGGACGTTCTGGACCGTTATCGAAGCAACAGCCCTGCAGATAAACAGCGTCTGGACCTGGTAAATACAAACACTCTCCCATGAAAAGACTCAAACCAACATCGAGCTCCACTGTTGTTAAAACACATCACTGAGCCTCACTGTTGTTCCTTCATCACCATGAACACACACACTGTTGTGTCACGCTGTAAAGATCCACATCTTCAGTAGGAACCAATGAGCTTTGAGCTGAGAGCCACAGACAGGAAGTGAGACAGTGTTGAGGGACGGACAAACATTTTGTTGATCTTTGGTCTTTTTATTTGTTGACAGTGAGAAAACTTTTACTTATTCTGGGTTCAAAGTTGTTGACCTTTGTGTTATATCATCTTTGTGTCTGTAAATGTCTCATTGACTGTTTGTGTTGGTCAATGAGTTAACAGTCTGTGTGTGTGTGTGTGTAGCTGTTGGACTCGGCCTGGTCTGACTTACAAAAAGCCACCAAGGCTCAGAAGACGCCCCCTCCTGGAGACCACGCCCCCAGTGACATCGTCCACCTCAGACACCCGACCGTCCTGCTGCGGCTGTTTATCATGAGCTACCTGAGGTACCAGCAGACACCACCAGGGTGTCACACCTGACACACCTGACGTTATTACAGACAAACTGTTCTGTTTACATCTCAAACTCTGCTCATGTTCGTCTGTAAACAACAACAATGCTACAATAATATTTGGTCAACTTCAGATTCATCACTTTGACTGAGTAGCAAAATTCTGACAAAACCCTTGAAGCTCGTCACCCAACATACAAACCAACAACAGACAGCTCACTTCCTGCTCAACTTGCATCTTGAACCTTGTGTATGTTGTGTTGTGGTCCTTGTGTCTGTCCTCCCACGATGCAGTGCAGCGTCAGCTCTGACCTACTACGGCATCTGTATGAACATCGGCTCGTTCGGCGTCAGCGTCTACTCCGCCCAGTTCTTCTCCGGCCTATCAGAGGCTCCCTGCCTGCTCGTCCCATTGGTTCGCCTGGGCCGGCGTCCACTGAGCATGCTCGCTCTGTTCCTGAGTGGAACGGCCTGCTTCCTGTCGTTACTGCTGTCCAGATACAACAGTGAGATATAATGTGGATCAGCTGTGACATGTTGTCTGTGACTGACATGTGACTGAATCGGTGATGTCATCTTCACTGTGTGCAGGTCATCCGGTGCTGGTGATGAGTCTGGCTCTGCTGGGGAAACTCTGCATGCTGGCCGCCATCTTCATCTCCATCCTGTACAGCATCGAGCTGTTCCCCACTGTGGTCAGGTACTGACACACACACACACCGACACAGGTTAGACATTTCATGCTAACCATGTCATTACGTTCCAGACAGCGCTGTGTGTCCTTGGTCAACCTGTGTTTCCGGCTCGGCTGTCTGGTCAACTCCCTCGTTCCCCCCACCACAAATGGAACGATCTCGTTGGCTGCCATGGTTGTGTACAGTAGTGGACCAATCATAGGCTGCGGCCTGTGCCTGCTGCTGCCAGAGACCAGTGGAATCCCACTTCCTGATTCAGTGGAGGACTGTGACAGGCAGCCATGCCCACCCAGCATGAGCGCCCTCTGGAGGACAAGGTGAGAAAACACATGTACGAGCTCAACTGCAGAGGTTTCAGTGTGTTAGCAACATACTGCTATTGATGAGTAATCAGATGTCAATCACCTGACGACTGCACGCTACTACTACTTTCCTTTGCTGGTTCTGAGACACTGAGAGGCGACAAACATGCCTGTTCTCACAAAGCTGAAACAGTGAAAGTCTGAAGCCGCATCTGAAACTTCAATGAGATGTAAATATCAAAGTTAATTTTTATTCTTAAAAATCTGGGCACAAAGAGCAGAATTTACTTTATAATGGATGTTTTTACGACACTGAGCTACTTTGAAACAGTTGGCGTTCAGATTTAAGTGAATAATTTCAAACCTTTATCTCAAAATTCTGCAGCATTTTCTCTTCAAAAATTAGATTTTCATTCGGTCTCATGACTGAAAACTTTTCTGTTGTTGACAACTTTTGCCCACAATGTGTTTTATAGCAATATCAAAGTAAATATCAAATTCAATCTCTTTTCTCTGAGTTTGAGCTTCAAAATTCACTGCAGAACACACAAATTCAGAACTATTACACAAGAGCACTGAGCACGTGCAGCTCCACATCAAAGCTGTTTCTGTCACGTTGCAACCTGACAAATATGATTAATTTTTAAAAACACTGAACCAGAAAGTCACACATTCAGGAAGTTTGGTTTTTTTCAAAGTAACAACATCACACAAACATTTACAGCTGCAGCGTGAATCATTCTGCTCATTTACGGTGTGTGTGTGTGTCTGTCTTCAGGAAGCTGGCGAGCAGCCAAACCAGGAAATCAGAGATCCTCCCTGCAGAGAAAGACGACACACACTCACCCAGCACACACACAGGACTGATGGCAACACACTCCGTCTGAGTCTCTGTTTGTCTCAACTATAATGAAGAGCTTTAATTCTGTTGGTGTTTAGTTCTGATTTAAATTAAAGACCAAAGAAGTGAAGGAGAGAAACAAACCAGCGGCTCTGACTGATGATGGAAGACTGACAGAACGTCTGGGTTTTATTTTCCTGTTGTTGTTGTCACTTTGTTCTGTTTTCATCACTGTGGAAATAAACATCAGTATTCAAGTACTTCACTGAGTAAATCCACCATTTAAACACACAGGTAACCTTCGTGCCTTCAAAGTGAAATATTACCACAACAAGAGTTTACATCTTCTAATTTGTTCTGATGTGTTTAAACATGGACTGATTCACAGAAACACTGAACTGATTCAACTTTATCTACAAGCAGTCATAAAGTTATATAAAGTCATAAAATACTGTTATATAATGTTATTGAACCCAGTTCATTCAGTCAGTGTTTCAGCAGCTCTTTATCAAAGAGACTGATTGAATTTGAATTTCACTGTTGATTAAATGTTTAATGTTTGATTGGTGATCATGTAAAAATGATTGATCCATTTAAATTCAGGTTCATCAGCTTAAAATCTTTGTACTTCATGCTGACTTAAATAATTCAAAGGTGTTCTGTTAGAAAATGGAAAAAATCTAGTAAAATACATCAAAATGTTACTTAAGTACAGTATTTGAGTAAATGTACTTAGTTACTTTCCTCCGCTGGTATGAAAGCAATTAAAAATAAATTTAAAGCTTCTTTAAGCAGGTTTTCTGTGCACATTTGAATGAAAAAAAATCAGTACACAATTTCAATTTCTTCAGGGAATAAAGAAGAATTATGAACAGTCAGATTTCATTTCTGCAGTCACAGCCCTCTGCAGGACACAAGAGGAACTGCAGCACTTACACGAGACATCACATTTACAGCAGGTGTCCCACAAACCTTTACACAGATGACACCTTCGTTACTTTACACGATTTATGGACATTTTACAGGTTTTGTTTTTATGTTTGTCACATAGACCCAAATGATCCTCCATCACTTTCTTTAGAGCCTGAAGAGAAGTTTAAAAACACAAAGACTAATTATTTGAAAAACACTCATCAAGATTAGGTTTGACTGGAGTCATTTCACAGATACATTTCAGATGTAGTTTTTTAGATATTGGACAAACATGCAGAACTACAAGCAAAGCCTTTATAAATCAGTTTTATTTATGCTTCTTATATGATCTGATATAAACAATCCCAAAAACAACACATGATTATTTTCATCTAAGTGACAGAACACACCCGCTGTCATCTTTAAAACCCTCTTCATCATTTTACATAAACTTTGAACAGATGCTCGTGTTCAGAAAGAATTCACACCATCCCATTCTGAAGGTGGAGGCAGTAACAGCTGAAGCTTTAAATACTGTCTGATCACACAGTGAAGAACTTTCTCCCAAAGTAACAAAATCTTTCCCTGACAGTTCGGTTTTGCTTCTAAAGTTCGGTTTAAATTCCCTTTCAAAGTAAAAGTAACATCCATGTGGTTTGAAAAAGAAAACAGGTGTTTTGGGTAAAAGACTGTCGCCGTCCAACCATCACCTCCATCACAACCGGTTAAATAAACATGACAACGAACAAAAATCACCGAAACAAAGTTCTGAGTCTGAAAAACAGATCAGATCAGACGAGCTGACTATTATGAATATGTCTTCATTTTACTTCATTTATGTACCAAATAATGTTTAATTTAGAAATCTGTGTGTAAAACTTGGAAAATTAATGTGGAAAAGATTTTTTTACAGGGACAATTTTTGTACTTTGTTTACATTAATATAAAAAACACGTTTTTACTGAGACATTATTCATGATTGTTTCTAACCTCAGCACAGAACTAAAGGTTTGATCCAGAAGGATTTACTCAACTTTAACTTCTAAAACAAGAAAAAAAATCTTTCTTACTTTCTCTGTTCACCATCTACAGGAGCCCAAAGTCGACGTCAATTTCTTATCTTGAGTTTTCTAATTTGTCCATAATTATTTTAAGATCATGCAAAATAAAATCCCTATTAGCAGTTTAGGTTACACTTATGTAAATTTGTGATAAAAAATGCAGTTTGATATGAGTTAAATGGAAAAGTGTGTCCAAGTGATTATTCTACCATTCAAGTGTTTCCCCAAACCTGTTTTCTGACTTGACCTCTTCCGTTTCTCGTAGAAACTGTTGCTTCCCTGCAGCTCCTCCATCAGACCAGCAGGGGCAGCAGTCAGTAGGTGACGAAGTTGGCGGGGAAGATCCCGACCCGCCCGTCGCCCAGTTGTCCCTCCCACCAGTCGTACTGGGAGTCGGTCTTGGTGATGACGGTGATGCGGTCGCCGGGGGCGAAGCTCAGGTCGCCGGGCTGCTGACCTGTGAATGGATGGGTTGCCGTGACGACCAGCTGCCCGCTGGCTCCGCCCACTGACGTTCCTCCACCTCCAGGGAAAGAAAAAAATGTAGTTTTAATGGACCCAGACTGAAACAAACTTCATTGTGAGTCGTGACGTTAGTTTAGTTTAAACATCAGCAGGTCGTCGTACCGAAGTTCTGAGAGTTTCTGGAGGCAAACTGACCTGAAACACAAGAAAACACAATCTGAACAATGAGGCAGCGGAAGACAGTGAAGACAGGAAATGAATCTGCTCTGATAATCAATTAACCATGATCTTTTCTCTGTTTGACAATCTGCTGCTTGTATATGATTTGATGATGATTGTAAACTGAAGATCTGCAGTTTTGGACTGTTGTTAACTTTGGAAATTAAAGATGAATCAAAAAATAAACTGTGATTATTATTATTACATGATCGGCATTCATGTGAATGTAACTCCTCTGTGGTCAGTCCTTTACTGTAGCTGCAGGCTGTGAACACTAGAGGGAGCTGCAGCCCCAAAACCAACTGCACAGAAACCTTTACATTGAAAACACACACACACATACAGAGCAGGATTATTGATGAGGTGTGTGTGTGTTGATATTGGCCGGTTCATCAAGGTCTCGAGTTAATAACACACCTGAAAACACACCTGACCATCTGAAAGGTGTGTGTGCTGTCGAGAGCTACTGTGAAACACTGATCATCTGTCAAAGAGGGCAGAGAAGGAAATGAGGAGGGAGAGAAGGAAACAGGGGACAACAAAGAAGGAAATAAAAAGGAAAGAAGGAGGTAAGGGAAGAGGAGACGAGGTCAAGGACGAGACTGGACAGTGAAGGAGGTTAAGAAGAAAAGGAGGAAAAGGAAAGAAGGCAATGAGGTGGTAGTGAGGGAAGGGAGAAGGCGAAAAAGGAAAGGAGGAAGAAAAACAGAGGGAGGTAGTGAAGGAAAGAAGAATGTAAGACGATGTAAAGAAGGAAAGGAGGTAGAAGTGAAGTGTGTTAGGAAGGAAAGGAGGAGGTGAAACTCACCTGAGGTCTCAGATTTATAGATGGAGATGCTCGGATAGAGGGAGTTCTTACTTCCTGTACCCGCACCTGTGCGTACACACACACACACACACACACACACGTTACAACACAGCGTTCAGGGCATGTATGATCAGTAACTGGGATGACTGGTGTGTCGCGGGTCGTCACCAGTGGCTGCTGGTTTCTCGGAGCTGGCTGCCGCTCTCTGCTGAGGTGGAGCCGGAGGTCTGGACGGAGGCAGAGACGACTGCAGAGACACAGAGAAATGAATGTGATTCATCATCGGAACGTCTGTGGCTGATGGTTTGCAGGAAAAAACAAACTGAAGGCAGAAACACAACGAGCCCCAAGTTAGAAATGAACTTTATGAAGCGTGTGATCCTCCGAAGAAGGCAGCTGATTATTCGTCTGGGAAAACACAGAACTGCAAATACATATATTATCAAACTAATAAAAATCCAAATGTTTTACAGAAATCACTTCCTCCCGTTTTCACCAGCAGCTTCAATAAAGGTCAGTTGGGCAGTTAAACTTTTTATTTGCAAATAAAATCTTGGTCATTTTGGTTCTGTCATTTTTCAGGCTGCGACTTTGTCGGGTTCACGAAACAGAGAAACTCACTTCAGAAACTTGACTGACATTTTGCTGCAAACACAAAGAAGCTGCAGCATGTGAAACACCAACACAGCTAAAATATGCTGAAGAACCAGCTGAGGAACAAGAACCCACATCCTTCACTGCAGGACGAGTCGCTGCACTTCCAGCTGATCCAAGAGGCTTTTAAAGAGTTGGTTCAGCTTCAGAAGGATGAAGGAAAACTTCAAACCTTTGGACGCATGTGCTTGCTGCTCCAGTCGGCTGTGTAGGCCTCAGCGTAGGCGTCCAGGATGTGGTAAAGGTCATCGCACGCCGACGGAGGCTCCACGTCGCCGTTCAAGATGGCCGACGCTCGGATGTCCTGGGAGTAAAACCTGCAGCCGCAGACACACAGACACTCAGTATTTAGCGACCGTCTCCGTGTTCAGGCGGCGGCAGGTCGGCGGCTGCTGGACGTACTTGCGGTTGGTGTCTTTGCGTTCGATCAGGTACGATCCCTCCAGAGAAATACCGGCGAACAAACCTCTGGATCGACAGTAGGTGAAGACGGCCGCCGTGCTGCGAAGAGCAACGTCGGCCTCCACGTTCCTGCGAGACAGGAGGACAAGAGGAAGAACTGTTGAAACATCCATATAAGTTGTGATTCATTTGAGTTTCCAGTCAGAAGATGCAAACATTTATAAATCATAAATGAACAAATGGACTTTGTTCCTCTCTCACAGAGACAGTCAATAAATCCTGAACTGAACATTTCTCAGCCCACGAGGCAGAAATCTTCTGTTACTGTCCTCATAAAACTCAAAGTCTCTCTTTCAGACGTCCTTTGAATCTTTCTCACACACGTTTTCATTTCTGAGCAGCTCAAACTTGATGCCAGCATTTTCTTTCTGTGTGTTTTAATATGAATATGTACGTTCTCGTGCAGGTTGACGTCCAGACACACGGAGGTCAACATCAGAGCTCACTTTCTGTCTGCAGCTCTGAAGTCTGCACCCGCCTGCAAGTCACATACCTGGTCACGCCCACACACACCTGCCAACACACACGCGCCAAAACCTGTCGAACTGCCCCGAAACAAGACTGACCTTCTTCTAAAATGATCCTCACACACACATAAATCACAGCCTCTAAAGTAGATCTGATGCTGCAAAGCTCGAACCGACTCTGAATTACTTTGCGTTTCTGCTTCAGGCCTCAAAACACAAACACAACAACTGTCATTAAATGTGTCATAAATCTGCAGGCAGAATAAAGCAGGTTATAATTTACATGAAAAGTTGAGATTAAAGGCAATTAAGAGACAGACAGACAGGTGAGAGCGCAGGAGCTCACCTGCCCACAGGTCCCACGGCAACGGTGCAGTTCCCACCCAGCGTCAGGTTCCCGCCCTTCGTGAAGGCCTCGATGGCCCGCCGCTGGTTCAGGATGATCACCAGGTCCGACACCTGAGGTTCAGAGGGAGGTTAGAGCGGCCTCGGGAGACCCTGAGACGGGGCGTTCAAGGACAATGTGACGTCTTAAGAACGTGACCCGCAGCCTCTGGCAGGTTGGTCTCACAGTAAAGTTGTTCTTTAACATATTCAGACTTTGACTCGTCTTCGTGCACAGATGAAAAGCGATGCATTTATTTGCACCTGTGAACAACAAAACTGTCCATCTCAACAACCTGTGTGAGGTGGAACAGGAAGTACATGATTCAAAAATTAACAGAAGTGAGGAACAGCGTGCAGGAGGTTTGGTCCCTGAGTGTTTCCATGTTTTAAAGTTCTCTGTTCTCAAGTAAAGCACAAAGGTAGGATTCAGACTCGCCTCCACCCCGATCTCGAAGCCTCCTCCCAGACCAGCGATGCCGATGGCAGAAGGAGCCGACCATCCTGAACAAACACAGACAGGAGAGATGTGACGAATCGACAGGTGTGATGTGTCCTGAGTTTTGTCTGTCAGGCTACATACGACGCTGAGGCTGCAGGATCAGTCACATCGTCAAAAAAAGCTTCGTATTGACGCCACTATAACACTTTTGTGCCTCATTTGTAACTTTGTTCTAAAAAGTTCTGTATGAATAAAGTTTATTACTGTTTGTTCCTGCATCCTTGTCGTGCAGGTCCAGTATGTGAAAGGGGAAGTAAATCAAATTCACTACAGGAAGTTGTGATGGATCTGATCACAGACCTGCTGAAGAACTGAACCTCAAATCTGTTTGAGGAGGTTTGTAGCGTTAACACGAGCTGGAAGATTATTCTGGAGTTAAAATCCTGCTTTCAGACAAATAGCTCATGTCGAGATTAACAAAGAAATAAAGTCTGTAGATTTGAACATGTTTGACTTCACCACCTTCATATTTCTCTCCTTCTCTCGTCTCTGTTGGAGTTTGAACAGTCAACTATCAGACGTTATACAAAACCACAGACTGGATCTTCAGTAGAACTCAATACGACCTTGAATCACACTAAGAAAAAAAATCAAAGGTAAAAAAAATGCCTCAATGAAACCCAGAATTCATTGGCGCCACTGTTTTGTGATTCGGTTGAACAGCTCTCATTAATGGGAAAAAACAGAATACCACAGAGATGCCCTGCAGAGGAGGCGAGACGTCAACAGCAGCTCATCTCGCCCCGGGTGATTCCTCGCCGGCTTTCTGGCACCGAGACAAACTGCGGCATCCGCCAGCAGGATGTCACAGCCGCCGCCGCTGCATGAGTAATCAACATCCAGAAGACATCAGATGACCGCGTGGCTGCTGCCAGCGCCACCGGCACATCTGGGGCAGCAACACCAACCCAGCACAAACTAAACAGCTCAAGAGGACGCAGAGAACCCGATGGAGGCTGTGACCTCTGACCTCGGAGCGCGTCATGAGAGAAAAGGAGGAAGAAGGAGGTGAAGGTCGTGACTCACGTCTGTCGGACAGTCTGGCGATGACGATGCCGCTGCCTCCTCTGGCTGTGATCATGAAGCCGGCCTTGATGACCGAGATGATGGCCAGACCCTCAGCCTTCGCTATCACATGAGCTGCCACACCCACACACACACACACACACACACACACACACACACACACAAAAAAATCACCAAATACAAAAAAACATACATTCAAGACAGAGTTTGCAGTTTTCCCACATTTCATGAATCAATGTTAGAAACTAAAGAAGCTAAAGACTTGTTCTGTGGTGAAAACATCAACAGACCACAGAGTTTCACTTTAGCAGATCTTCACACTTAAAAGCTGAGAACATCTGTTGAATTCCATTATTCTATAAACACAGTAGCATCATATGCTGCTGTGTTGGCGGCGCGGCGGCCTGCTGACCGGGGATCAGCTTGTCCGGTCCGTTCCTGTTGGAGATTTCGGTGAAGTCTCTCAGGATCTTGGCGGCTTTCTTGGCCTCCGACCTCAGGTTGGACGGGATGGGGTTACTCACTGCACACACATCACACAGTCTGTTAAAACATGAACAGCTCATTCAGAGAATCTGCTTTCCCCAAAAACCAGAACTCTCATGTCCCAAAGTGAGGAGTCACACCACCCGTCCGGGAGCTAACTTCATCCTATGTGATTATCTGCATCTGCGCTTGAAGAAGCTTCTTAGAGAGTCGAGACAGAAGAATCAATCTGACTCAGCCTTAATATTTAAAATGTCAGGAAACAGTAAAAAAACATCACAGAAACCAAAGAGATTCAGTTCACTGAGATTAAAACCAGCAGATATTTGTTTTCATTTAAGAAGCTGCAACCTGTGAATATTTGTTTTATGCAATCTATAAAATCTGTCCATTGACTCATCCGTCGATCGTTTCTGTTCACTGTTGAAGCAACAAGTGTGATCATGTGACCTCAGGTGTCTCAGCCTGATCCACCTGTTCAGGCTGCAGCTGATCATCATTCACCTCCTGCTGACCTCCGTCCTCTCTGGATGACATCATCACACATGTGTCCGTCCTGGGTGTCTGTCCCTGGGTGTCTGTCCCTGGGTGTCTGTCCCTGGGTGTCTGTCCTGGGTGTCTGTCCTGGGTGTCTGTCCTGGGTGTCTGACCCTGGGTGTCTGTCCCTGGGTGTCTGTCCCTGGGTGTCTGTCCCTGGGTGTCTGTCCTGGGTGTCTGTCCTGCTGGACGTGTTCAGGCTGCAGCAGCTTTGTTGGCTGAGCTCGGGCTGTTGGGACATTCAGGATGTTCAGGCGGCGTCATGTGTCAGGAATGTGCTGATTGGCAGGTTGGACATCACCGTCTGAGGCCGACAGAACAAACAGGAAGCTACAGGACACGAGCTGCAGGCAGGAACCAATCAGAGGTCGATGCTGAGAGCTCGTCAACACTAACGAGCTGCCGTCCGTCAAACATCAGTTCAATATTTTGTCCTCGCTTCATAAACAGAGAAGAAAAAAGACAAACTGACGACAAAACGATGACGTCATTTATCTAAACTGACATTTTTATGTCTACACAGAGACTAGAACCAGCTCCTGGACCTGGAACCCGAGAGAACCACCAGACCTCGGACCTCAGACCTCTGGGTGCGGCTCAGCCACAGGAGCCTCCTTCAGACCAGCAGAACCTCCTCAGAGACTCTGACCTCTGGAACCACCTGAGAACCTGTGACAACTTTTCACTGAGTCACTTTCACACTGAGAACAACAACTGGAACAGGTCGAGACAGGTGGGACCTGCAGGTAGAAGCTCAGCAGGTAGAAGCAGCAGGTAGAAGCTCAGCAGGTAGAAGCTCAACAGGTAGAAGCTCAGCAGGTAGAAGCTCAACAGGTAGAAGCTCAGCAGGTAGAAGCTCAACAGGTAGAAGCTCAACAGGTAGAAGCTCAACAGGTAGAAGCAGCAGGTAGAAGCTCAGCAGGTAGAAGCAGCAGGTAGAAGCTCAGCAGGTAGAAGCTCAACAGGTAGAAGCTCAGCAGGTAGAAGCTCAGCAGGTAGAAGCTAGAAGCTCAGCAGGTAGAAGCTCAGCAGGTAGAAGCTCAGCAGGTAGAAGCTCAGCAGGTAGAAGCTCAGCAGGTAGAAGCGCAGCAGGTAGAAGCAGCAGGTAGAAGCTCAGCAGCAGGTAGAAGCTCAGCAGGTAGAAGCAGCAGGTGTTTCACAGGTGAAACGTTGTGTTTTAATAAACTTACTTTTCTTTCTTTTCTCTTTCTTCCTCCTTCAAACTGCGGGCAGGTGAGCGGCGCGAGGCTCGCGTCTCTCCTCTCTTCACTTCCGCCTCACCTGGTCCTCGTGACAGCCGGAAACGCAGCCAGGTCACGTGGCTGTATTGTATCATAACAATGAAAGAACACCTGAGCAGTGACGTCAGCAGCTCGTTGATGACCTGCAGAAACAGATTCACCGACATTAAATGAAAGATGTCGGGGGTCGCGCGCACAGAGCTGACAGAGGGAGCGCGTGCCCGAACCTGAGCCTGAGCTGAGTTCGCCCTGAGTTCAGTCTGTCAGGCAGCTTCCCCTCAGTTCACTTGACACGTTTATTTCCGTGGTAAATTTATGATTTTTCCCTCTGGGGATCAATGAAGAATATTATTGTTTCATATTTCGAATGTAGTTAGATAAAGTTTTTAGACGTGAATAATTATTTCTTTGTTTAAGTTTCTGTTTATTATTTGTACAACTTCTGTGTCACAAACAGCTTTTTTGAATGTGAGGCTGAAAATGTGTCCAGTTGATTTAAAGGAACAGTGTTTGACTTTGATGTGTTTGTTGTGAAACTTGGATAAAGTCGTCTTTCATCCAAACACAGTCCTTCTTATTATTGGAGGGATTTTCTGCAGCATCGTGAAACTTGTTAACTTTGGTTTTGATTATATTCTAAATTATATGGTGAATGTCAGATGGAGAGTTTACACAAAGTTTTCCTTCTTTTTTAAACAACAAAATGAATCAAGAATGAA
The DNA here is from genome assembly GCA_025331565.1 of Holacanthus passer. NCBI lineage: Eukaryota > Metazoa > Chordata > Actinopteri > Pomacanthidae > Holacanthus > Holacanthus passer. Next base: position 113,082 of record JAFREQ010000219.1, on the reverse strand, counting down.
ATGTGACGAAAACCATCATTGTGCAGTAAAAACTAGTTAAAGACTGTTTGACAGGCAGAAAAAAGCAGACGTGAAAATGTCTTCTTTGTGAATTTATGTCTGAAATCAACATGTCATGAAATAAAATGCGTAACAGATGTGAGTGTTTTAGTGTCGTTTGTCTTTTCGTTGACGAGCTTCGTCCCAGATTATCACAGCGATCCGGTTCAGCAGGTCTGAGTCTGGTTCTGGTCTCAGATCAGTTCAGGACGATCCCGCAGCCAAACTTTCCCCTCGAGCTGCTGCTGAGGCTGAAAACCTTCCCATGTTTGGCCGGAGTCACGACCGTCGGCGTTTTCTCAGAGTTAATGTGATTTTGTGTTTTATTATGAGTCCGTCTGCGGCTCAGCTCGGGGAGGTCAAAGGTCAGGAGCCGAGGGAGCCGGTCTCTTTTATAAGTGCAGGAATATCAGACGAACACAGTTTCTTCTTTCTTCACACAGATTCATGTTTAAATGATCGGAATAACAACAGTAATAATAATGGCTTCAGAAAAAAACATCATTTCAAAGTTCAGCTCGGCCTCAAACATTAAATCCAGTTCATGTGAAGCTCACACGAGGCGCAGAGTCGAGGGAGAAGCTGAATTCATTCACACGCAGTGAAAAAGTAGTTTGACTCATGAAAACAGTGGAAAAAGAGGCGACAACGTGCAACAAAAAATCTTTAAAACATGGAGAATAAAAGTAAAAACAATTATTGTGGAGTAAAAGCAGAAAGTGGTATAAACTGCAAGTAAACTGTAAAGTACAAATACCTCAAACTCAAGTAGTTGAATAAATGTACTTAGTTCTGTAGCACCTGGTCTCACCTGGCTTTGCTGTCATCAGCAGAAGAAGTCTGGAATCAGATGAACCTCGACGACGCGTGATCGTCCGTCAGTCTCAGCTGTGACGGCAGGAAGAATCTGTCTGAGGAAGCAGAGAGGAGCTTACTGCTTCGGGAAACATCTGCTCACATCAACCTTCATCGTTCAACCTTCTCACGATCGGTGGATCTAATCTCCAAACCCGCTCCGATCTCATCGGCTCCTCCAGCAGCTTCTGTTCAACGCGTGTCGACCGCGACAACCTGCAGAAGAACACGACTGGAATCGAAACACAAGTGAGTTATTATCGTTGTTTCTGAATGTTCACGTATGATCTGCCGACAAACACAAACTCAGATATTTTCATCTTTAACCCAAACTGTGAAAACAAACAATAGAGAAAGAAAGAAGAAGAAACGAAGGAAGAAGTCAAAGTCCTGCATTCATGATCCTACTGAAGTAAAAGTACACAAGTTCTCTCAGCCTCATCACAAATGCTGCTTTCATCCAGAACAGTCTGTTGTGTTTTCTAAACTTATCTGTGCTTTTACGTAAAAGTGGAATGAAAGAGTTTGTGTTCTTCTTGCGCTGCTCTCGGTCTCTCTTCATCTTTCTTCTCGTCTCTCCTTCGTTCTCATGTTTTTATCTTTCGCTTCAATCGTTTCTGGCATTAATTCTCTTCTCTGTCTCTTTAAATAGTCTCCTGGATAAACATCATCTGCTGCAGCCATTTGTCTTCTTAATGTCTTTCCACTGACTCTGTGTGCGTGTGTGTGTGTGTGTGTGTGTCGGACCACCCAGTCTCCAGAAACTGGTTCAGGCCTCGAGTCCTCTACAAGTCCTCCTGAAAGTCCTCCAATCAGAGTCATCTTTCTTGTCCTGTCCTCCACTTCGAGTTCTCCTTCAAGTCATCTTGTTCCCTGAGTCCTTCCAGTCCGCTGCAGATCATCGTCCACAATTCAGTTTCAACATCAGTTTCAAGTCCTCCAGTCCTCCGCACCTCATCCAGTCTTTTTGTTTGTTTGAGTCTACTCTGAGTCCAAATTCAAGTCCTCTGGTTCACATCATGTCATTCAGTACTGAAATCCTCAACAAGTCATCATCCTGATCTTTCAGTTCTCTGGTGAAAGAACCAAAAGATCCTGCAGATTGTTGATGACTTGTATTAACTTAACCACGACTAATCCCCCTACAAGTCCTGTTTCTAGTCCTCCAGTCCCAGAGGAGTTGTTTTTCAAGTCATCCTGTCTCTTTACAAGTCCACTATGAATTCTTCTCCAAGTCCTCTAGTGCCCTTGAAATGTTGCTCCCAGTCCTCCAGTCCTCTAGTCCCCTGTGTGTTGTCTTCCAAGTCGCCCAGTCCTCTGTGACTGTTTTGTCCCACAGGTTGCAGGTCTCCGAGTCGCAGTCGGCAAATCAAGACACATCTGCTGGAAACATCTGGTTTCTGTGGCAATTAATGACAGACTGTTAACGAACGCGTCTGTCACATGCAGAAACCACAACATTACCTGTCACGGCTCTGGTCTGGGTCATGCTGGCCACGCCCCCAGCTGTCAATCAAAGCTCCCCTCCCAGGTATGTGAGAGGCTCGGTGTGTGTGTGATCCCGTGTTTATTTAAGTACATGTGAAAGTATGTGTGTGTTGGGACGTGGACAGTAGCAGCGCAGACCTGGCCCGCGTTCAGGTGGAATTCATCACAGGTTAGTCATTACCTGCCACAGGTGTTAGTCAGCTCGCAGCGCTGCTCCTCCTGTCGTCTCATATAACTGTTCCTTCAAGACCCACAGAAAAAGTACTTCATGTTCCTGCACTGTTAACTGAGATGATTTCAACGTAAACCCCAGAATCACCTGAACGAAGCAGATGAACCCAGTCGGATTTAACAGCATCATATTAGCTGTTCTACTTACTTACACCTAAGCTTCATTATGTTCCGTCGAGCGAGTGAAGCCGGTTGCTTGTTTTTGTAAAATCCTTCTAAAGTTCATGCCAAAGTTCTAAAATGGTCTGGAGACAAAAGTACAGTTGATGAGATAAAAGTAGGCAGCAGGTTTGTGGCCTCATGCATCATGTGTTCTGTGGTAAGTCAGGATTCCTCCGTCTGATATCATGTGAACGCAGCCGGGTTTGGTTCCCAAACCTCTGCTGAACTCACACAGAAACACATTCATCCGAACAAACCAGCTCGTGTCGAATACGAGCTGCTGAAATGTGCCGCCGACATTTTTATCTCGCAGCCAAACAAACCAAAGTTACGTCTCTTTTGTCCACTTTTCTTTCCATCACACATCACGCGGCTCCGTAGAAACACTAAACTAAACACGTCACATCTCTGTTCATCACAAACAGTTGAACAAAGTTTCCCTCCGGAGGTGGAGGAGACCAAACACAGAGCTGAAAGAGAGAAACGTCTGTGTTTGACTGCGTCTTTTTGACTTGTGTTGTCGCTGTTCCTTCATTACCTTCAAATAAAGTTTGAATGAGTTTGATCACGTGACGTCTCGACTGACGGCGGAGGCGTGTGTGTCCGACCGTTTGGCTGATGAAGACACGAACACCTCGAAATATTTGTTGGTAAAAGTGCAGGTGAAAGAATCAAAGTTGATCTGGTTCACCACAACAGACGAAAGAGGCGTGTGTGTGTTTGCAGTCCGACCAGCTCTGCTGCAGTTTTGGCATCGACTTATATTCATCTAATCTCTCTCTCTCTCTCTCTCTCTCTCTCTCTCACACACACACACACCTTTGACAGTTTGCTTAATTACTATAAAATGACTGTAAGCGATATTTTGAGCACATCGAGCCACAGACAGACAGATCATTACTAAGCTAAAGGAATTCTGGGTAATCACATCAGAGTTATTTTTACTCCAGTGGTGTGTTGTGACTGTAATAGTTAGCACAGCAGCAGTTGAGTAGAAATCACTGATGATTTGACTCTTTCTCACTGAAACGTCAGCTGCAGCAGATTTACTGGATGTTTCACCTGCCTGTTGGTTTTCACCATGAAATCACCTGGAAATATTTTCACATCATTTTACACACATTCCCCTCAAATCAGGCCAGAACGTTTCCACCAATGGTGAAAATGAAGCTCAGAAGAAGTGAATCAGACGAGCATTTTTTTCTTCGCAGCACAGAAACTTTCACTTGAGCCAAAATCAACAGAGCTGCTATGTGGTCGATCCTGTCGGAGACACGGGATCAGCTTCTGTCCCCGAGAGCCCGACCCGGTTCAGATCGTCAGCCAGACGTCTCAACCCGAGCGACAGAGTTCCTCACTCCTTATGTAATGAGCTGTGGATTGGCTCTGTCACAGGCCTCCTGAGCTTTGAAGTGACATTTTCAGACTGGACGAATCCACGGCTCAAGAATTACACTGAAGAAATGTGCTCCTTCTTTAATGCTTCTCTTTCATGGGGGGAACAAACTGAAATCTTTGGCATTACAACCTTAAACATGTCTCATTTTCCTGAATGTTGAAACACTCTCTGTCCTGTGATGATGTTAAAGAGCTGAAGTAGAAACAAAAATAAAAAGTCTTAATTTGGGAAAAGTGTGAAACGTGTGTCTTTATTCCTCTGTCAGTCTGTACATATTGCACACGAGTCGGCAGCTTAAACAATATAAATATACTGGAATACTATTATTATTATTACTGTTATTATTATTATGCATCATGTAACATAAAACACATTCAGCATCTGGACAGAAAAAAGGCAACAGCTCTTGATATTTAGCTGATGTCCAATCAGAGGATTTGTCCATTTGTTTCCTCTGACGGCTTCAAACGAACCCAACATGTTTTTAACATGTTTTAAAATGATGTTTCCATCGTCCAAAATGACACAAAAACCAAAACACTGTTGTCCTGTGAGAATACGACAAAGACACTTGGTCCCAGATTAAAGTTTCTGACATTTTTCTTTGGTTTCAAAGCAGCGTTCCGCCTCGTTCCAGCTTGTTTTCTAGAAAAAAATCCAGCAGCTCCGTTAGAAACCTGCAGAATCACTTCAGATCATCGGAGGAAAATTCACTTCAGGAAAACAGAAATCCACGTGTTTCAGTCTGAATGTTGGTTTCCTGTCGATGTGGAGGTGAGTCTGGTCGACTGGACGCAAAGATACAGACAAGAATCTAGTGCAAAAGCAGATGTTTTATCAGCAACGTATTAGAGGAGTTGTAGAAAAGATCAGAGCAGAATCGAGTTTATTAAAGTCGAGTCGACTGGAGGTTTGAGTAAAACTGTTAAACTGAGTGAAGTCGAGCTCTTTGGTAAAGATGAGTCATGCAAAACAGCAAGAAGACGATTTTGAAACCAGCAGAGTTGAATTAAGCACAACAGAGTGAGTCCACATGAGTCCAGGTGAGTCCACATGAGTCCAGGTGAGTCCAGGTGAGTCCAGGTGAGAAGACTAATGCTGTGGTCGGAAAATTAAAGAATATATGATATAATGCTCCTAAACTGAAGGTGAAAAGTTCACAGCTTCTCTGAAATGTCTTCATGCCGACTGATGGAGAGTGAGCTGTGCTCCTATTGGTCGATGGCACTGATGTCACAGAGCAGTCAAGTCGTCAAACAGGCGAGGGAAGGTTTCTGTCAGCGGCTGAAGACTTGAGACTGCGTAGGTTTCATCCTCAGACTGGACCAGACCTGGTCTCACTCGGTCCCAAGGAGACGCCCGTAGACTGAAAGCAGACCAGACGAGGACAGAAGAGAGTGTGTCATGC
>JAFREQ010000219.1:0-100000 GCA_025331565.1 Holacanthus passer | reverse complement strand
CACGACTAACTTTGCATGAATGTTGTCAAAAGTACAGTGTTTTCCTTTGAACTATTGTGGAAGAAGAAAGTGTCGCAAACAGAAAAGTACAAGTACATGAAGTTTCTATTCAAGTACACAACTGATATAAATGTAGTTTGTCTTCAGAAAGAAAGAAAGAACGTAGATTTGTTAACAGAACGAACCAGATAAAACATGTTAGTGGTTCCGTTTCATTGTGATGAAAGCTGTAAGAAAAACTAAACACACACTCAGTGAAAGCGTTCCGTTCTGCCAGGTTCACTTAGTGTTATCATTCCACACACACACACACACACACAAGTTTACCTGAATTCCTAACCACACTTGTGATTAAGCAAAAAGCCAAAAACAACACCAGGTGTGTGCAGGTGTGAAGCTCGTCTGTCATCGTGTCTCTTTCTGATCATCTCACTGTCCGACTTGGTTTCTTTCTTCTGACCTTTGACATGAAACACTGTCATCTTTTATGAACTTGTTGCTCTGTTGAGCATCGCAGGCTGAAAGTGTAACAAACCAATACTGAAGGAGACAAGAGGAGAAACGACAGAATAACAAAATAAGAAAGAGAGAAAAGTGTTGATGTTTTTGGCCCAACAATCAGGCAGTTAAATGCTCTGAGCCTTCATAATGACACAGATTGAACAGAGGTCAAAGGTCAGACTGGGTCGTGGTAAACTATGTGTTCATGAAGTCTTGGCGACTCTGGAAAGGTCTCTAATCTGTCCTGATGATTAACTCTCCCTCTGTGTTTTCCATCTTGTTTCCAGATTGTTCAGCTTAATTCTTTTCTCAGATCTGAAGCCTCAACAACAAACTAACCACCATGCAGCTGCTCGATGGCTTCGCCCGGCAGCCACACGTGTTCCGGTTTTGGTCCTTGACCAGGCTCGCCTCAATAAAACGCCTCAAGAGAAAAACGTCTTGTGTCTTGATTCTCAGAGTTTGGAGGCAAAAAACATAATAATATCGCTAAAAACAACTTAATATTGTGTTATTCCTCGGGGAAGAACACACTGCTGCAGCGGCCTGACAATACAGATGTTTGTCTGAGCGCTTCATCTGACCTCTTCCACCCGAAAATACACTTATGCACAGCCAGCGGCAGTTTGAGGGACAATGCTTCACTTGTTCTCTCGGCGATCTCAGGACAGTCGGATGGGGGATTTTATGGGAGTTCATTAAAGACAAAACTACTGAGCAAACGCAAAGCGAATTGGAGCGGTGATCAATTTAACTCAAAAAAACCCCAGATGTGGTGGGTGTCGGATGTAAGACAAGAATGTCTGGGAATTCCTTCAAAGCTCCTTAAAGCTATTCACTGTAATGAGAACCCCAAACGTCCTCTGGATCCTTCAAACCCCCTCAAGAACCCTGTAAGCCTGATCAAGAACCTTTGGAACATTCAAAGAACCTCTCAGGTTTCTTCAAGGACCTCTGAATCCTTCTAATGAATCCTATACTGTTCTTAGTGAATCCCCAAACCCGCTCAAAGACCCCAGAAACATTGTCTGACCACTGAAATCTGCACAAGAACCTCACTGATCCCAGAACCCTTCGAATCTTTTGAAGCACTTCTGATGTCTTAACAAGAACCTCTGGAAACTCCTCAGAACCTTTGAAACGAGCCCCACAAAGTTCTGGACCTCCTCCAGCACTTGTTGAACTTCAGTGAACACACTTGGGTTCTGCAGAAGAACCTTTAAAACCTCCTCAGAACTGTTGGAACATCCCTTTGTATCTCTGGACCTCGTCAAGAACTGGTTACCGCTTGGATACCAGCAAGAACCTCTTACACTTTGTTAAGGATGCAGAAAAAAAGCACTTCAGACCCTGAAGAACCTTTGGGGATATTCACAAGAACCACTGAAACTTTATCACAGCCCCCTGAGAGCTTTTACAAAAAAAAGAAGGCAGCACTAAACACACTGGATTCAGGGAACAATTTTGAACCACCTGGATGACCAGAATCAACCCACAGCACCACTCAGTGGTTGGAGATGCAAACTGCACCCTGACACATCGAGATATTCATGAGACAAGGAAACTTGAACAGAAGGTGAATGACAGAAAAATGAAGCTGATTTGAAGTATGTTTCTTTTTGGCTTCTCCAGTAACAGCAGTTCTGATGGAAAACAGTAAAACAAGTTTTACCTCCTGATTAGTTTCTTTTTCTTCTCATTTCAAAGCAAGAAGGACAAGAAATCAAATGAATAAATCATAGTTTGTCCTTTATTGCTTCCATTTCTCCATCTGCTCATATGCAAACACTTTATTCTTTGTCCTTTATTTACATTTAAATGCTTCCAGTTGTTCCAGCTTTCTTTCTTTTCTCCACACAAACAAACACTCTCTCCTTTGATCTCTTTCATTCTGTCTCCATAATTCCAGTTAATTGTAGTCATTTCATTTTATGGTTAATAGAGTAAATCTGAACCGCTTACATTCACAAACAGAAGATAATTATGTTCCTAAAGTTTCCACCTTAAAGTTACATTATCTTTCTGACTGGTACATCATCTATTTGCTACTTTAAGAAAACAAAATCAGGTCTGAGGTTTGAAACTGAGGCTCCACGATTCATTAAGATGGAGACTGAAGCTGAAAAACTCTACAGAAAAGAAAAGACGTGAAGCTCGAGCAGCAGCAACATGAACAAGAGATGAAGATGAAACAGGATTATTTACAGTACAAACTACATCCCTCATTTATTTATCTGTCAGCCCATGAATCTGGTAATGACATAAGAAAAATGTACTTATTATATTGAGTCAAAATAAAAATGTCAGCAGGAGCTTCTGTTGAAATATTTCCAGTGGAGAAGAAGCTGACGGCTCAGCATGATTTTAAAATGTTTAAATTAACAATAATAATAATAATAGTGAAATACATCCAGTTAGTTTCACTTTGCTATAGAGTTTGGAAACTGGGCCGTGTTCATCTCAACATAATGTCTGAATCGGCTGATTGAAAACTAAAAACTGATTTGGTGTGAATCAGGTGATCTGTCACTGATTTGATCTGAGGGACTGTCGGTGGTATTTTTATTCCTCCTGAAACGGTGGTAGTTTTTCCTTCTCTATACTTTTACTTTAATTCAGTCTTGATATAAAAAAAACATAAAAGTTATATCAAAAAGATGATTTTCATGAGTGACCTCTGTTGAGGCTGTTTACAGTTTAGAAAATTACTAGAATGATCAACTTCAGGTGTTTTTTCAGTCCATGAACAATTTGGACAAACTTAAATGTCCATCCTGCCACAGACCAAAGTGCATCCAAGATGCACAATGCTTCCTCCACATATTTGCAAATAAAACCAAATTTCCTTCCGTAAAAAGGTTGTGAAATTAATTTTCACTTGAAATGTTAATTGTTTAAATCAGAATACATCATCTTTAATTCTTAATTCCTTTTATAGTCATTTATTGTTTAATGAACTTCACCAACTTAAAACTGTTATAGTGTTTTAAAATGTCACCTCGAGGGTTTTCTAGTTTTTTACTAAGTCAAAGAATGTGATGGTCACATAAGGTTTTTAAAATCAGAACGGGCTGATTCAATAACTCTTGCTAACAATCACTTAGTTACTGACAATAGAATCAGTAGATTTCTGATTTCATGTCATCAGAATCTGTGAAAATTCTTCAGTCACTTAACATCAGTAGGTTTGGCTTTGTGAAAGTTTCTTTATCTAACCCTTATTGTAACATTTACTCTATGATCTCAAGAAAACAACCTCTTTATGTCAAGATTGCAAATCATTTTTTTGTCAAAATGAAAATATTCCACGTCCTCTTTGGTCTAAAGTTGTGTTCGCTACAGGAGCCAGAGAGAAGATGGACATACGTGAGTTTGAATTTTAATTTCCTCTCGGCAGTGCGAGACAATCTAACATTGTAACAACAAAAAGTATGAACGGATTTTCAGTTTCTATGCAAGTAGTAAAAAAAAGACAAAGTTAAATCATGCAAAAGACAAAAATGTGAGGTCATTTAAACTTAAAAACTTAACTAGATGTGTCGGGTAAAGTTATTTTTCGGGATTATAAGAAAAACTATTGTGTCATTTCAACAAGTTTGTTTTCTTGAGATCGTGAGAAAAAACATGAGGAATAATTCCATGTATGTCCTTTCCAGGCTTCTGTAGTTTTCTGACATATCGGTGTGGCTACTAAAGACATGTCCTTTATCAGAGAGTTGCCAAGTGTGCTTCAGTACATTCAATGAAACGCTTCAGACCGCGAGGCAGTCCAAGGCAGTTCAGTTTGATGAGGCAGTGCAACAAGTCCGAGAACAGTTCTGAGCCTGATGAGGATCTGTAGAAGAATTGGACATCGTCACATTCAGGTAAGATTTTCTGTGATCTCCAACAACTGCATTGGAGGAAGGGGCAAAGAACCACAGAGATACCTTCCATGATCTTCCTGCCAAATCCAAGTTGCAGCTGCATCTATAAACTTTTTCTGTCCATCAAGAAATCTCGACCAATCTCTGGCTCCATTCTCCTTTGGGTCCTGGAGACTCAATAAAAACCTCGTCGTCTTCCTCCTCTTTCTCCTCCTCACTTTCTACTTCAAAGATGGCGGTCATGGGGGTGGCACTGAGGCGGCAGCGGGCGGCAAAACGTCGGCTGGCAGAACAGGGAGGAGTGAGGGAGCGAGGCCTCATGGAAGGGGAGGAGAGGAAGAAAAAGGGAGAAGAGGAAGAGGAGGAGTAGGAGGAGGCGAGGAGGAGATGATTATGCATCAGATCCCTTTGCCTCCATCTGAACATCAGGGAGAAGCTCTGACTGCACAGAGATGTGGGAGACACCGGCACATCCAGAGTCAGGTGGGTGTTGACGTCACATGTATCTAAGGTACTGGACAAGCTTGTGGGTCTGACTTGTGGTTGGTCTGGTGGCAGTGACATCACACTCTGCAGGTTGGCAGCGATCGTAGGAGCAGCAGCGACGTGAAGCCGGTCGGCCGCTGAGATTCGAGAAGAAGAATCAGACCGACTCCCCTTCCTCAGCAAGAGAGCCTTAAAGCTTTCACTTCTCGCTGATCTTTGACTTCTGAGAGCTGCAGGTCGGGTTGGGCCGGGCAGGGGGTCAGTGGGGGTAGCTGGAGGGGAGGAGGAGGAAGATGAGATAAGATGTCTGTCATCTTCTGAATCCCTTCTTCCGAGCATCTTCCTCTTCGACCTGAGACAAACAGAAAAAGACCAGTCACACTCTCACATCTAAGGTTTGTCAAGTCCTGTCTAACGGCCCCTGAGCACTCGAACCAGACCTGCTGCTGCACTTACCACCTTTCTGCTGTGGAAGCCAAAAACAAAACTACTGGGTGACCACAACACAACATTTTAAAAAAAGTCCAGATTTGACAAGAAAAGAATAAATTTCCTACTTGGGAAACAAGGAAGGAGGAAAGTGGCAGTGAAGGAAAAAAACTACACAAACAAGGAAGGATAACTGGATATTGGTGGTAATTTTTCAAGTTAAACCAGGATGAGGAACTAAACTCTGTCTAATACACATTCAGTGACTAATCACAGGCTTTACCTGCAGCCAGTCCCCACCTACCAGGCCATTCATGCTGTGCCTTCCCATACTGCACTGCTCCACAGAGGCAGACGGAGGAATCAAGCAGACATGTGAGAATGTGGTCAAATGGTTGTTACAGTCACAGTGTTTGTGTGTGTTTGTGTGTTTCTACCTGTGGATGACGGCGAACAGATCCTCTGTGGTTCGTGGTTGACCGGAGACAAACAGCTGATCCGCAGAAACACTGACAAACACATCAGCTGGAGAAACAAAGAGAAAACTGAACCTGAGTGTTTTGATTTTGAGTCACACATAAATTAGGATAAAGGGGCGTTTGTGATTTTGGAGGCAACAGCAGCTCTTTCTCAGCAGTGTTGTCACTGAGCTTGATTGAGATGCAAAAGATCACAAATAAGTATGTGACACAAAAAGGCAATTTATTATTTTGGCTGTTAAAAAATATGCTTGGCTCAGAGCTGTTTTGTTTGAAGCAGCGTGATGTGTCAATATGACCAGCTGCTGTCTCTCATTAAAGGACACACTGAGTGACTTGAGTAAAGCCAACCTACCATCTGGAGGTCCTCCGGCCTCTTTCACCTCCTGCCTTCTCCTGTCGGCTCCCTCCTCGCTCCTCTCTTCCTCTTCTTCCTGTATCAGGAGGTCTGGAAGCGACAGCTCCCCCTGCAGACTGTCAGTGGACAGCACACTGCTGAGGGAGTACTTGCTCTGACCAATCAGAGTGCAGGAGCTTTCAGAGTCACTACTGTCTTGATCACATACTTTCATCATCCTCACCCTCTCACTCTTTTGAATTGTTCTCTCTGTCACCACATCTCGTTCATCTCCAGATGAAGATGATGATGAAGATGAAGACGACGACGATGACGATGATGATGAGGAAGAGGGGGAGGGCTTCATTTTTGATGACATCATTAGCAGCTGCCTGCCTGCCCTCCTCTTCCTCCTCTTTCTTGCTTTGTCTTTTTTCCTTGTGGTGGATGGCGTCATCATCATCGTCTTCATCCCTCTCTCTTCCCGCCTCTCTTTCTCTTCTTCTTCATCTTCAGCCAGCCATGACCTCATCATCCTCTTATGAAACATTTTCTCATCATCCTTATAAAGTCTTGTCCTGATGATTCCAGCACAGCTGGGTTCTGTTGCTCCAGGTTGGCTGCATCCAGTCTGGGTGGAAGTAGCTCCACAGGCCCCTGGATTCCCTAAGATGCTCCTGATCTCCATGTTGTCCCAACTTCCTGAGGTACCACAGTTCTCCAAGGTTCCCCTGGTCCCGTTAAAACTCTTTTCAGCCCTTATGGTATCCATGATTCCAGAGGTGTTGCTGGTCCCTGAGGCGCTCTGAGTCAGTGACGTCCCAGTGATCCCCAAGGTGCCACAGGTCCCAGAGGTGTCCTTGGTCAACTCCCCTGTATTTCTGCATGCAAAGACTGGTTTGTTTGTTTTGGGTGAGGTCAATGAGAGATCTGGCTTCTTGTGCAAAATCGGTGGCTTCTGCCTCTGAGGGGAGCCGACAGGTGAGTGTGTTGTGATGTCAGCAGGTGTGTTTACAGGCAAAGAAGCAGTGTTCTTTGAATGTGCAGGTGAAGTTGATTTGTCAGGAATTGTTGTTTTGTCGACAGTGGTGCAGGTCAAGTGCTTCAGTGAAGGTGTACTAAGAGTCAGATGTGTGCGCAAAGGTGCACAGAAGGAATCAACGGGGAGCTGTTGGCTGTTGAGCCCAGGAGAAAGTGTTGTGATTTGTCCGTTGCTCTTCCACTCACCTGCTCCTTGTCTGGCTTCAGACGGTGCCATGAGACCCAGAATACAAAGATCAGGCTTCTTTGGCAGGCTGGGCTTCTCTGGGGAGTGGAGCTTCATTGGGCTGCCTGACTGACTCCGTTTTAAATCACAATGTGCTGTGAAATCTCCATCAGCTGCACTGCGATTCTGCATTTCTGAACGATTCTTGTCATTTGTCTCTATGTCATCTTTGCTCTCTGACAGTATTGTCCTGTTTTCTCGATGAGACTCTTGTTTTGCTCCAGAGAGGGTCCAGTATGAAGAATCTGTGAGCCAAACATCCTCAGTGTTTTCCAGGTTCTCTGCAAGCTCAATTAGTGTAGCATCTGCTAGCACTGTATCTGTGAACTGTTGTTGTTGCAAAGATGGATACTGGATAGTTGTGTCGATGTGGTTTTTGTTAGTACCATGACACATTTTGACCCAGGGACTATCCGGACTGGAGACTGCATTGGTTGCCAGTGTAGCATACATGTCCTTCACTTCCTTCTCACGTTCATTGTCCTGGATGTCTCGAGGAGTTTCAGCTTTATCCCGTCGATTCAGCTTAGACCCAGAGTGTCTCTGGTTAGCTGGGCGAGCATCAATACCTCGAAGGCTCTGAAGATCAGCATAAGATGATTCGTCGTTTGGTGTCCTCACGTCACTGTTTGTTAGGTTGTAGGAATCATGAGCTAATTTGTGTCTAGGTTGTTTTGCATCAGCGCTGCCTGGACTATGAAGGCCAGCATCAACCATTAAAGCACTAGTTATGCTATGGTCATTGCTACCTCCATCACATGCAGCATTTTGTGATCCAGCTCCATCTAGCTTAACATTAGCGTTTTCCCGACCATTGAGATTAACATTAGCCAACACAGCACTGTCTGGATGAGCTTCTTTGCTTTGTAGATCATGGATAGCAGAAGCAACATCAGCTAGCATGATGCTAGTGAGCAGGCCTTCTTGGTTCTTGACTGAGCGAAGCTTGACATCCTGCAAAGCTTGGGCAGTGACCAGGGGGCGGGGCAGCCGGGCTGCTCTAACACAGCGGCCTGGAGACTTGCCAAGGTCTGGTGGTGGGAAGGGGGTGGCAGGGGATGTGGGGAGATGAGGAAGAGGAGGAGGTGGTGGTGGAAGAGGAAGGTCAGCATTTTCTGACTCTGGGGGTTCTGAAGGAGGAGGAAGAGGAGAAGATGGAGGAGGAGGTGGGGAAATTGGTGGAGGAGGGAAGTTGTTTAATGACGACAGCAGAACATGATGGGAGCTCTGCCTGATGGCATAGCAATAGGGGGGAGGAGGAGGCCGAGAGGAAGGAGGAAGAGGAGGAGGAGTGGGGAGGGATGACGGTGGGAGAGGAGGAGGAGGAGGTGGAGGAGGTGGGGGAGGGGGTGGAGGAAGAGATGAAGGTGGAGGAGGAGGGGCAGCAGACAGTTTGGCAGAAGATGGAGGAGGAGCCAGGCAGGACTCAGAAAGGGGAGGAACGGGAGGAGACTGACAAACGGGGGAGGAGAAGACAGGAGGCAAAGGAGAGAGACATTCTGGTAGAGGAGGAGGAGGAGGTGGAGCAGGGAGAAGAGGATGCTTGGCAGAGGAGTCTGAGGAGGTGCAGGAGGAGAGGGAGGAGGTAGAGGAAAATGAGGAGGAGAGGGAGGAGAAGAGTGACGACTTCCTCTCTGGCACTGGTGGCTTTGGCCTTCCTCCCCCCCGAGACCTCGTCCTGGGCAGGGAGGAGATGGGAGGGGACAGGGGGGAGGAAGACAAGTGTAAAGAGGAGAAGGGGGAGGTCGGGGGGAGGGAGAAGGCTCCGGGACTCACTGTGATAGGGGAGGAGGGGCTGAGGGGTGATGACACAGGAGTACCTGGAGTTGGGGTGTTAGACTGGCTGGAGTAGCCACTGGAGGGGGAAGCAAGGCGCTGCAGCCCAGCAACAGAGGAGGCAGCTGAGACTGGAGACCCAGGGGTGAAGGTGTGAGCATGGGAGCGGCCAGGGCTCGGTGGTCGCTGCTCAGAAGGAGGACAGTCACTGGAGGCTGCTGCCTGGCAGTCTGGGCTTAAAGGTTCAAAGGTTGTGACTGTCCCGCAGTTAAACCCACTCTGGCGTCTTTTGGTGTTGCTCCTGGGCACCCAGGGGTCATGGAAGTTCTGGGGAGATGATGTGGGCGTCCGCTGGGTGTTGTGCTCCAGACAGGGGCTCCGCTCCAGACGGGGACTGGAGGAAGAGCGTGAGGGTTTGCTACGACCCGGACGGCGCCTCAAGGAGTCCGATCGTAGTGGTGGAGGAGGCGGGCGCTTGGACTTGCGGAGGGAGATGCTGCGGGTGACGCTGCGAGAGTAGGAGGAGGAAGTGCTGTACTTCCTTTTCTCCCGATTTAGCGAGGGAGAGGTCATTTTCTCTGAACACAGAGAGATGCTGTCGGTGCAGGAGGGGGAGGAGCGACCAGAGGAGAGCAGGGGATCACAATTCCAACCTTCCCCAGAAACACATCTCATCTCCTGGGTGATGCTGTTCCAGTCACCCCCAGTCTGGCTGCTGTGGACACTGGAGCTGGGGGAAAGGGGCTGGTAGCTCCATGTCTCCCCATTGTAGGAGCACTGGATGTCCTGCTGGGCGGTGGTCTGGTCTTCCAGAGCCTGGTAGCTAAACTGAGACTCTGAGTCTGCAATGGAGGAAGAGGAGAGGTAGTGGGAGGAAGACGGGGAGCTGTGATATTGGGCAGTGTCGTTCAGAGGCTTGTCGCCGGGGTAGGACCACTCTGACTGCAGGGCACAGCTCGAGGTGACGGGGGAGGAAGGAAAAGAAGAGGAGGAGGAGGAAGGAGACTGGGGGACAACTCTGGCAGAGGGGTCAAAGGGCAGCAGGGGCTGGAGGTCGCTGGGGAAACCCTGCATATCCTGTGACTGGAGGAGAAAACAGGAAGAAAAAAGAGGGAAAGAATATTTTTATTTTGTTTAGTTACTGATCTACTTGTGACAATGATTTCTCCTAAACTGACCTGGCAACAAGATGAGGAGGCACTGAGGGTCCCGTAGGAGGCGCTGTTACAGCTGGCCTCAGAGTTCAGAGAGGAGTTGGTTGCCAGACGGGGGAGGCTGTGGACCTCTGTGGAGGATGAGCAGCAGGAGCTGGACTGGTCGTGACAGGTGTTGACAGATGGGGAAGAGGTCAGGGAGGCCATGAGGCTGGAAATCCCCTCCCCTCTTGGGGCTCGGATCCTCCTTGCTGATGACTGAACCTCGTCTCTGACCTCTCCCTTCTCTTCCACCTCCTCCCCTGCGTTCTTCTGTTGGAGGTGAGAGGTGCAGG
The DNA here is from genome assembly GCA_025331565.1 of Holacanthus passer. NCBI lineage: Eukaryota > Metazoa > Chordata > Actinopteri > Pomacanthidae > Holacanthus > Holacanthus passer. The sequence continues at coordinate 89,370 of JAFREQ010000219.1, read as the reverse complement.
AGGCAGGTCGACCCACAGTGGGGAACTGAGCCGGAAGAACCAAAGAGACCAAAGGCGAGTCTGGAGAGATAGAAGCTGAGAACAGAGGAGATAAAGAAAAAGAAATGCTTGAATTGACTGATACGACGATGAAGTGTTGCAGGAAGTGACATGAGTGGGAGATAAAGTGACTGATTGATAAATGGGGTAATGAATGGATTAAGTTCATACCCTGCATCCGGCTGGCATCATCAGGTACCCCAGTAACTGTCTTGCGACGGCTCAGGTTACGGGATCGACGGGATAATGAGTCAGTGTTGGAAGCTACTCTTCGAAAACTGGCCTGACGATCGAAACTCTCTCCTGACATGGGCACAGGAACGAAAACACAAGAACCACAGTGAAAATATGAGTTAATGAATATGAAGAACAAGAGATTCTCAGGTCTCAATTCTGACTTAAGCTTCAATAAGTGAGTTTCAAGTCCTTGAGTCCAAAGTCTGAGTTAAAGTTTAGAGTCCAGATTCAAACCTAGGCCTGAGTCCAGTCATCTACCTGTTATATTGATAGGGACTATATCAGCTGCGACTGCCTCAGCCTGCTGCCTCATCCTCTCCTCCGGTGTTGGAAGCCGGGGGGTCGGCTCCATCTCCACATCGTCTGTCAGCTCGTAGGCTGGAGCCAAGACATCGCAACAGGAGGTGTGGTGGATGGGGTTGAGGACCAGCGGGGTCAGAGGTCTGGTGTTGTTCAAGATGAACCTCTCATCTTCATCTGAGAAGGCTGAGGACTGAGAACACACACACACACACACACAGAGTGTTAACTTACACATTTGTTTAGAGTGCAAAATAATTGAATCTCTTGTTGTCTGCTAGAGTCAGATTTAACTACAGTAAAATCTAGTTTCACCTTTAAATCTAGTTTAATCTGGAGTCAGATTTAAACCCAGTAGAATCTAGTTGTGTCCCAGGAGTGTGGGATTAACCAGGTTTAACTGTAGTATCCGGCTTATAGTTTGATCCCTGTGGAGTCTAGTGAAGTCTGGTTGGGTGTCACAGGGAGAGTACTCTACTCTACTCTACTCCATTCTGGTCTCGTCTACTTTAGTTTGATCCATGTTTACCTTTCTCCTCCAAACTGAAAACTTGAAACAGACTGAAAAGCAAGACTGAGAGACAAAGTCCAGGAATCTGGACCTCTGAAAGGAGGGGGGGGACAGCAGGGAGGACGAAACAGGAAACAAATGTTAATGAGTGAGAAGAAGCAAAGAGACACATGATGGTATAAAACGTGGTAGTAGTTCAGTTTGACCAGCAGATGGCAGTAAAATAGAGTGATTCTCCACTAATGCAGGGAGTCAAAACCAGAACAGAACCGGATCAAAGCAGATCAAGCAACATCCAGCTGGATGAGAGGGGATGAGAATAAATCACAGCCAAAATGAAAACGAAGTACATTTACTCAAGTACTGTACTAGAGTATAAATTTGAGGTACTTGTATGTCTTGTTATAAATTCAACTCCCAACAGTTTATTCAAGTACAGCTGAAACCACTGTGTGTGTGCATGTGTGTGTGTGTGTGTGTGTGTGTGTGCGTCACTCACCATCTTCCTGCTTTTGTCCTTCCACCGGCTGCGTGTTCTGCTGCCCTCTGATTGGTGGAGCCCAGAAGAGGATGGGCTCAGTGGGCAGGGCTGAGCACTGGCGGGTCGGCTGTAGCCATGCTGATTCAGCCCGTTACATGCTACACACACACACACACACACACACACACACAACATGCTGTTCATACAGCTAACAAAACATCTAACAGGAGGGTATCAATCAATCAATGAATCAATAATCACTTTATGATTAAATGTCTCAATAAAAGATCATAATTATAGTGTTTAATAGTTAAACTGCAGTAAATCAACAGAGCAGCTAAATGGTTTGAGCTTATGATGCCAATGCCTCTAAATCAATCAATCAATCAATCAATCAATCAATCAGTTCAGCTTGAATGGATTCAGTTGAGATGAAAGAAAGTCCTTTGTCTGAACTGGAGGAGGTGACATGTCGCTCTGCAGCTGCTGTGATGCAGTCTGCAGCAGTGTGTGTGTGTGTGTGTGTGTGTGTGTGTGTGTGTGCTGCAGCTCTCTGCAATCTGCTCTCCGTATTCAATATTCAGATTCATCAGTTAGACGCTGAATCGAGAGCTACAATCACCAAAATAAGAGCTGTTCTCTATTCTCTGTTTCAAGAAACCACTGATCTCTAAAACATGATGTGTTGATTTGAGCAACAGAAGCTGACAGTGGTGGAAGAAGTACTCAGATCCTTTACTGAAGTAAGAGTACTGCAGTGTAGAAATACTCAGTTGCAAGTAAAAGTCAGGGACACGTGTGTGTGTGTCAGATAATGTAACCCTCATTACACACACACACACATGCAGACGGAAGGAAACAGTTCATGTGTTGGGGACTATTTTCAGCGGCGGATGAATGCACATTTGGTCTCTAGTGAGTCTTTATGGCAGGACGATGTTTGTGGGACTGAGTCCAGATAAACTACAGTGTGTGAGATGATGGTGATCATGAGCAGAGATGTTGATGTTGACCTCTGACCTTGCAGATCATCAGCGCTGCCGGATCGTCTTTTTCCAGGGATGAAGAGCAGCCCCTGCTGAGGCTTCTGGGTAGTGTAGTGAACAGACCACTTGCTGTCTCTGTCCCCTGCTGCAGAGAGACACAGCACAGTTCAGTGTGTGTGTGACTGGTGTTTAATCTTGTTTCGCACACACACACACACAGACACACAGTGATGATCAGTGTTGCAGCACTCAGCGCCTCCTCAAGGTGACCTCAGAGACACACAGTGCCAGACGGCTTTTATTCTGAAGGAGCAGTCGATTGATTAGCTGTGGTATTTCGAGGACAGATGTGAAGTTACAGTCTCAGCTTTCAGCAGTTTAACTCTCAAATATTTCTCTCCTGACAAACTGGAACAATCTGTCTGTGACTGTTGGTACGAAAGCAACACTTCAGATTCATCTGGAAGATTTTTTTGTCTAATTTTCAGCCACAGGGGAGGAAATTTGGGCTTCAGTGTCTTTGATATAAAAATGCAAACAACATTTTGATCCCAGTTTGTCAAGTAAAAGGAGGTTTTAATCATTAAGTAACCACTAATTAATTGCATTAAACTTAAACAACACAGCTCAATGATGACGAACACGACGTCTCACTCGATGACTTCAGTTATGGACACAAGTTACTTCAAATGATTTTAAAAACAATGAATAAAGACAAATAAGACAAAGTGAAAAATAAACGATTCCTTCTCAAACATCAGCATCTGTATCAGGTTTCAATCAATTTATCAATCGTCCACAGCCATTCGTGTTGGGGACACGTGTCCATTATCAATAATAATCAGTTGTCATTTAGAAGAAAATCACAGGTTGTTTAGGACTCAAATGAATTCTGAAGGTGATATTTCAGCCTCCTGAGAGTTTGGAGACGACTTCACTGAAGACACTGACACGTGAGCCGTGGACATGTTTCATATTGAGATCATTGTGGCACCTGCCGGTCAATCAGACAGCAGGATTTTCTGTCATCGAGGTTAATTTGGTTCAGAGTCTGCATGTCCTGGAGGTGCTTGAAGAGGTGCTTGAAGGAGGTTCCTGGGTTCTTTGAAGGGATTCCAAGGCTGAGACCACAACAGGTCCCTGAGAAGACTCAAATGTGTGTGAGGTCCTGTGTGTCAGTGAGGACACTCAAAAGGTCATTGAGGAGGTCATTGAAAAGCTTCCAGGAGTCCTTGAGAAGTACCAGAAGTTCAAATAGACTTGGGGAAGTCTCAGGGGTCTTGGATGAGGCACCAGGGGTCCGTGATGAGGTTCCAAGGGTCCTTGAGAGAATCCTAAAGGTCCTTGAGGAGACTCAAACGGTTCTTGAGAAATACCAGAGGTCCTTGAAGAGGTTTCAAGGGTCCTTGAGTCGGTTGTCTGGATTGTTGCTATGGTGAGCTGCAGTTTAACAGCCTGAGCTCTGATTTAAAAAGCTGGTGACCTGAACTATGACTGATTTTAACACCTGACAGCCAATCAGAGAGCTGCATGTTATGAGGTCATGCTTACAGAACTATAATTCTTTCTCTCTACAGACACACACGAGCGATGCTCTCTCGCCCAGCAGCACAACGACAAACCAGCTCATCATCACAGACACACAACATCAGCATGAATAAAACACACACACACACACTCACCTCTGGTCTTGTTCAGATATTTGAGGACGGATTTGATCGCCGCTCCGATCAGAACCATAACGACGCCACACACTCACACACACACGCACACTGGACACACACACTCCTGAGGCTGCAGCAGACAGAGCAGCAGCAGTAATGCAGCTCGACTCTCCTCCCACCTCCCTCTACCTCTCTCTCTCTCACTCGCTCTTTTTCTTTGTTTCACACACACACACACACACACACACACACACACACACACACATGTTGGCAGGAAGCCAGCACACGTGTGTGTCCTTCATGTGTGTCGCCAGGTGATGAAGGTTACCCACAAATACTGCATTAACACACACACAAACATCAAACATGGTGCTTTGTAGATGAAGAGAATTTAAACTGTGTGTGTGTGTGTGTGTGTGTGTGTGTGTGTGTGTGTGTTAGATGTGCGGCTGTTCATCTTTTATTCTGTGTGTTCACTGTCTTTGCTGTGCTTCTGTCTTTGTGGGGACATTTCAGCCTCTCGTCTCGTTTAACAGCTGTTTGCAGGACCAGGACGGAGCTGAGGGACAGAACTGAAGATCAAGACGGTCCTGGAGTCCTTGAGAGTTCCAGAGGTCCTTGAGAAGGTTCCAGAGGTCCTGGAGGAGGTTCCAGAGGTTCTTGAGGACATGCAATCATATAATGTCTGTTACTCAGAAAGGGTCGTTCTGCAGAAAGAGTACTGTTAATTTTGGTGCTTGAAGTATATTGTGATGTGAATCTGTTTGTGTTACTTCAGTTCCATTTTGAATGAAGGGCTTTTACTTGTAACAGAGTATTTATACCCTGAGGAACATGCTACTTTTGCTTAAGTAGAAGACCCCACTGTTCTGTACATCTAACAATACATTTGTGACAGTTTTAAGGTCAAATACTGAGTAAAAACAAGTCAAATTTTGTTTTGTCATGATGTAGCTCGATGACTCTGTGTTTGTGGCGTTATTATCCAAACATGGTTGAAGACTTGTGGGACTCCAAAAATCACCACCTGTAAACACTACTGAGATATGATCATGCACGGTTGTTGTGGTAGCTGAGGTTCACCTTCATCCTCACCTTCATCACCAGTCTCAAACTGGGACAGTTCCAGTCTGTAAGTGTGCCAACTATCTGGGCCAGTGGAGCAGCTAATTACCTCTGTCTTCATGGCTGACAGCCTGTCTGTCTGTCTGTCCGTCTGTCTGCCTGTCGTCACCTCTCTGCTGTTTTAATTAGTTGAATTAATTAGACAGTAAGTAGGCCACACCATCATTATGTCACAGCGGGTATAAATAGTTGAAACACGTTCAACTCTGAACTCTGAGCAGAAAAACGGTGTTTCTCCGTCGTCCAATAAGAGGAGAGGAGGGGCGGGACTTCCTGTGTGACCAGGACCACCACCTCGTGACACAGGGTCCAAAATCAAACCCGTGTCTCCTCCGGTGTTTCCGTGGACGTCTGTCAGCCAGACAGAAGCTACCAGGCAGCAGCTGCTGCTCAAAGCCTGTTCATCCGTTCGGACAGGAATTAGCTGTTAGCCTCACGTAGCTGCAGCTTAACCCGCTCACACACACACACAGATTATACACACAGGGGAGTTCATTAAGGCATGGAGAGCCTGTGTGTGTATGTGTGTGTGTTTTGAATGTTATGAGAATAACATGAGTGGAGCTGTGATACATTATTGATCAGACAGCGACTGAACACGAGTGTGTGGGCGTTAGGATCAGAGACCTGCAGGCACAAAGCAGCTGTGTTGTTGGTCTGACGCAACATGAACAACCTGAAGGCAAAACTGTTCAAAACTGGACCCGACCAGGACGAACCGGGATAACAGACGTTTGTCACAGCAGATGTTTGGACTCAATTGGCAATAACTTCATTCTAATGTGACCCTCGTTAATGTCATTAGTTCTACATGCGACAAACAAACATGTCCTCCATGAAAAGGTTCAACTGGAACCATTCAGGACCACATGGGGTCAGTCAGACCAGCTGGGACCATTCACGACCAAACCGAACCGAACCAGGCCAGCTGAAACCATTGAGGACCAAACTGGGCCGAACATGTGTATCAATCAAATCTGGAATCACTGTGGGCCACAATGAGCCAACCCAGGTGGCCAGACAGGACCTGCTTATAGCGACTACAGTTCTTATACTGACTACAGTACTACAGTACTTGTAGTAATGGTATGAGACATTTGGGTAGCAGAACTATATGAAGAACAGCCACGCAAACAGATAACCTATTACCCAGAATTCCTTGCAGTACCTCTATGTAGAAGGGGCGTGGTTTGTGTGGCTTCCAGTCCAGAGCTCCGCCCTCGCCGTGGCCTGAAGAAGAAGCTGGTCTTGCGCGTCCTGCTGGGCCGGTAGCGGTACTGTGGCGGCACCTCCGGCTCCCTGAAGGAGGGCGGGTCGCTGAGAGGGGAGGGGGTGGGCAGGGTGTAGCCAGGGCGCGGCTCCGGGGTCGGGGGGCATGAACCTGTCCGGCTCCGCTGGCTGAGGACCGGGCAGGCGGAGCGCGGCAGCTGAAGAGGCGGCAATTGCATGTTTGGTTTCCCATAAGCTTCTGGAGCGAGGAAAAGTTTCCCATGAGCCTCAGGGGCAAGAGAAGGGTGGACATGGGGGCGTGGTGGGAGGTGCTGGCGCCGGTACCAAGTGCTGTTGCCTGGATACTGAAGGTGAGGTGGGAGGGGCTTTTTGTCACCTGAGGGCGTGCCCAGACCACCGGCACCACCTGCGTTCAGCCCCAAGATGGCATTGTGGTGCTGGTGGATTTTGGCGCTGAGAAGGCGGCGGCGCAGGCTGCCCTCCATCTTGGGTTGCAGGGCGGCCATTTTGCGAGGAAGAAGCTCATCGAGCTCTTCGTCAGGACTCGTGTTCCAGCAGCGCGACGCCACGCCAGGCCCTGCCCCGTCGCCGCCCAGACACTCCACATATGAAATCATCCTGTCCTGGCAGCTGATTGGTTGTCTGATGTCCAGCTCCGCCCTCAGATGATGAAAGGGATGAAAACCATTCCCTCAGTAACCATCTTTTCATAATAAAAGCCCCAAAGACATTTCCCACCCTTCATCATAAAAGTCTCTTGTCTGTTTTTTGTTTTTTTTTTTGCCTCAGGTTCAACTTCACTTCACAATAAATGTTCAAACAGCTTTCAAAAAAAGGTCTTTCCTCAGAAAAACTTCCCCAGATTTTTTAATCAACCATTTAGCAATTCCTTCACAGTAAAAACCCAGAGATCTACAAAATAAATGTTTCAAACTCTTCAGTCCTTTTAAAAAAAAAGCTTTCACGGTAACATTGTGCTTTTTCAACTCAACATGAAAAAAAATCTTGAAAAACACTTTTCATCATAATCTTAGAAGGCTCCAAAATAAATCCCAAAAGCACAACAGCAGCCTTCACAATAAAAGTATAAACATCATTCAAAAATGTTCCAGCTCTCCACAAAAAACGTCCAAATGTGTTCAGTTTTTATAAGAGGAGTTTACACAAAATGTCCATCTTTCATAGTAAAAGCTGAAAATATTTCACAGTAAAGGAGCCTTTGGATTTGGCTTGAAATTCTCCACAACAGCTTCAAAACATCAATACTGCCAAAGGTTTTTCAGTCGGCCACAATTACAACTTTCAGCAGCTCTGTGAAACTTCTTCTCATTCCTTCACAATAAAAACCTCAGACTTGTTACCAACAAACAACGAAGCCAAACAAGCCCAAGAGTCCAAAAACGATTGCGGTCCGAAAGCATGTGAAGAGGAAACGTGATATTTCTTCAGAAGTGTTGAGTGTGTGTCGCAGGGTTTCCTCTCCTCTCCGTCTCTAATCTTCTAACAGGGATTATCCAGGTCTGCAGATGGCCTGTGAGAGACAGGTATTTACCTCAACGCACCACATGTTGCTTGATACTGTGTCAAACTGGCTAATTCTATATTTGGATCAGAGAATCAGGCAACACAAGGTCAATGATGAACAAAGACCTTCTTCACTTCTTGACTGGATCTGATCCTGAATCTGCTCCAATAGTTTCACATTAAAATTCAGCTGCGAGCCAGTGAGAGCCGAGAGCCAGACAGGAAGTGAGACGGCACAGAGACGGACCGGCGCGGTGCAGGTCTGGGCCTGTGTGACCAGAAGAAGAATCTTCAGTCCAATTACTGCGTCCACTGACGGAGCCTGTGATTTAGCTGAAGTTCCAGAACAAGCTAGGAAGTGGACTTTGAGTGGAAGAGGCTTCTACAGAATCACTTCTGAGCCAAAGAAAAGTGTTAACACTTCAATACTTCGTAGAAAAGTAAGGATCATATTGTTTTTCTGTCGTGTTGATCCAATAATCGACTCATCAGTTTCGTCACCTGAGCGACACATCAATGTTCAGTTACTGTCTCCTGTTTTATCATCGCTCCTCTGACAGTTTGGAGTTTCTGGAGCGAACATCATGAGCTCGATGATGAAATTCTGCTGAGGGCAAAGTTTTGTCCATGACTGATGATCTGACAGAAGAGAAAGAAGAAAACTGCTCCTGTGTTCTGATCCTCTTCATGAGGACTAACTCTTCTAACTTCACCTGAAATCTGTGGTTGTTGTTAACGCTGCTGAAAAGTTTCCAGATGGGTGAAAATAAAACTGGATTTAGCACAAGAGAAAAGATGATTGTTGTGTTTTAAAGCAGGATGTTTTTGCCCTTTTAAAGAAAATAAAGCAAATAAAAGCTAGAAAACAACAAAGAAAGAAAGAAAGAGACACTTAATCACTTAAACATGTCAAATAATGGTGATATTAAAGATGCACTTTCTGTGTTTCTGCAGCTGTTGTCTCCATCATGGAGGAATTCATTACTTTAAAGCTCCTGACTGTGATGTTGATCCGTTCAGTCAACAGCAGTGTGTGTGTGTGTGTGTGTGTGTGTGTGTGTGTGTGTGTGTGTTGGAGGGAAACAGCTGTGTTTTGGAAGCTGAATGGGATGTTTCAGCCTGCCTCAACAGGCCAGCAGTTATTACTGAGACACACACACACACACACACACACACACGTCAAACTCAAGAATGCCTCCTGACCCAAAACTTCCACTTTTGCACGCGCCACAAAGATTCGATTCAACACAAAACACCACAGAACCAGTTCAGCTGCAGCAGCAACAACAGAGCCAGAAGTAGCAGATAATTAATGAATTATTGGGTAATTAATTAGTTCGTTTAATTTGTGACGTGTTCTTCTAGACCCAAAGTTCCAACAGACAGTGAAGGAAAAACATTCAGCATGGAAGCACAAAGAACGGCTGAAATCTGGAAAATACTGAGTCTAGTCAACGTGTTATCTCTCTCTCTGCTCAAAATAAAGCTCGCTCGACCCTCTGTCTTGCTGACAGCACACACACATGCACACACACACCAAAATGTTATGGAGATAACAGTGTGTGTGTTAGCAGAGTCCTGACAGCTAGCGGACAAAATGACCTACATCTGAGTACACACACACATTCAACACATTCAGCACAAACACACACACACACACACACACACACACACACACACACACACACACTCTCTCTCTCTCTTTTTATGTGCAGCCTTTCTACTGTCTTCATCTTAAACTGCATCCTCTTCCTCTCTCTCACCTTTCAAGCAGAGCATGTCGTCCTCGTTCGCCCAGTGTGTCTTGATGTGTGTGTTAAAGTGAGTCTCAGCAACAAAGACTGAAAACACAAGTTCAAACACAGATTCCTCTCTCTCTCTTTCTGCCTCGTTCTACCACAATAAAAGCCCCCTCCCTCTTCTCTCTCTCCTGTCAAACCAATCCTTGCTCGACCCAAACTTCCTCTCTCCCATCATCCCCCCCCCCAGCGGTGGAGCAAGTACTCAGATCCTTCACTGAAGTATGTAAGTATTATCAGCACAATGTGCTAAAAGTCCTTAAAGTCAGACTCGTCCTGTGTGAGTGAACTGTTTCCTGTCAGTTTCTCTCTGGATTCTTCTTCTGCTGCTTTAATGTGTCTGAGTCATTTTCCTGCTGGAGATGTTGAAGCTCATTGAACGACTTTATATCCTGTCGGCCGCTTTCATCTCCAGCAACGAGCATCAGATTGTAGAAGATCATCATGTGTTTGTAGCCTGGTCGTCCTGTGAGAACCACGTATCTCTACAAAGCTTCATGAGAAAAACAGCCTGTTTTCAGCTTTGTGTCGATGCTTTTTGATCCAAGAGGCTTTTTAAAGAGTTGATTCAGCTTCAGAAGGAGGAGAATTTTCTCATGAAGGAAAACTTCATCCTTCACTTTATCACAAACATCTGGAGATACGTGGTTTTCACTGGACAGGAAGGAAAAACTGTCATCTGAAAAGTAACTAGTAACTAAGGCTGTGAGATAAATGTAGTGGAGTAAAAAATGTAGAGGAGGAGTAGAAAGATGCATAAAATGAAAATACTCAAGTCAAGTACCTCAAATTTGTGATATTACAGCAAATACATGATGGATGAGATGCACGCACATGCACACACACACACACACACACACACACACACACACCTGCCTGAACATGACGTCCTGCTGGGTGATGGGAGATGTAGTCCTCTCCGCCGCTCTCTCTTCATTTCCATAGCAGGTATTTGCCTCACCAGGCAAAAATAGCTTCATTAATCACCTTAGTGTGTCCTGGATAGACACACACACACACACACACACACACACTGTATAACCCAGTTACTCAGCTGCTTATGAATCATCTATAAAAATATTCCACCTGTGTTTATGGCTTTGTTACATAACAGGTTAGACTTTATTCTATTCCTTCAGCAGAAAACGAACCAATCAGCAGCTTTAAAATCTCTATTGATCTGTTTGAGTGGGTCAAATAAAAATAAACTTTATGTCTAGTGCTGAAACATATTAGTTACGTTTGGTCATTTGTTTTTATTCATACTGATGTTGTAGATTTTCTTCTCCATAAAAATTCTGTTTATTTGTTTATTCTTTCTTGCGTCTGTAAGTGATCACACCAAAAATGGATCTTTGACTAAGATCGCGATACGTGTGTATAGGCCGAGAGCTTGGTTAATGAGATTGTTGTGATTGGTCAACCGCCAGACTGCTGAAGCGCGCCGATTGGCTGTAGTGGAGGTAAACAAGGAAGTGAGGCTAGCGGCTGGACGGGCTGGAGCTAGTCGGTGAGTTCAGTCCAAACATGGAGACTTAAAACAGTTTAAATGAATCTCGGAGTGATTTTCCTGCCAGTTTAGGCTGAGAACCTTTATTACACATAAACACACCGGCGGTAGAGGCAGCTGGGCTGAATTTGGAGGATTTGAAATGTGGTTTTACGTGCATGAGCGGGGGAGTTAGCATATTAGCTGCGGTCCGCTGTCCCATTGTTTCAAAGCGTGAAGCAGCAGCCGGGTGTTTTCTGATATTACATCGTAGCAACAATCTCTGTGCTGTGTCTGAGTCTGTCCCCTCCTGTCTCAATACTGTCCCCTGTAGTGTCACCTCCTCAGCGGGGTCAGGGGTCAGGACTGGGTGCAGGTTGCAGTCAGGGAGCCACAACACCGGAATGTCAATATGAAATCCTGAAAGTCTGGTTAAAGGGTTTTTTAATCGAGAGAAGCTGAAAGTAAAACCTTCAAATAAAATAAAAAGGTCATTTGGTTCAGTTGTCAATCTTTAAATCCAACGTGGGGCTGTAACTATAGATTATATTATATATTATTTTTCTATTAATAGTCTATAAAATGTGAAACGTGGGAAAAAAGTGGTGATCGATGCCCATCACAGTTTCCAGGGCTGAGAGAAAAAAACAAAAGTTGGAAAAACCCCTGGTGCCTTTCACATAATGTGCATGTAACCATTACTTTAATCAGCTCAACAGTATAATCATGTTATTGTCAACACTCTCTTGTTCTGGGTTACTCATCTAAAGTGTTATTGTCCTTTTTCAGTCACTGCGGGTGCCTCCAGATAGCAATAGCTACATTTGAAGCACCGTACGCGAACCGTGCAGGTCACTGAATTTTCCAGCACTCAGGGCAAACTTGAGGATCATGGCACCCAGACGGAAATTTGATTTTGAATTCAAAGAGAGAGTCTTGCAGTATGCGGAGGAAAATTCAGGAGAGAAAACTGCGAGGCACTTTAACATTGACACGAAAAGAATCAGGTACTGGAGAAAACAGAAGGAGGAGCTGCTGTCAGCTGACAGGGGGAGAGCAAGACTCACTGGAGGCGGGAGGAAGAAAGTTAGCTTGGAGCTCGAGAGGAGGCTTTCAGAGTGGATTGACTCGATGCGGTCCAAACATAAGCGAGTATCAAGAAACATGATAAAAAAGAAAGCGCTGGAGATCTACCCTTCAGTCAGTGATGGAGGCAAAACGTTTGTGGCCAGCACTGGTTGGCTTCAAAGATTTCTACAACGCAACGACCCCGCACTTCGACGTCCCATCACCGAGGTCCAGAAAGAACCAGATCTACTCACTGACAAACTGGTTTTCTTTGTTGACCACATTGGCAAAGCTGTTAACTCCAAAGGCATTTTAGAGAAGGACATCATCGCGATGGACGAGACTTTAGTTTGGTTTGACATAGTGTACCCCAATACAGGTGGTACACCACATGCCAAGAGTGTGGTCCCTAAAACCAGGGGACACAAGGAATGCCACCTCACCGTCGTCCTCGCTGCCAAGGCCGACGGCACCAAGCTCAAGCCTTACGTCGTCTTCAGAGGGGCTGTTGATGAAGTGAAGGCACTGCAGCAGCAGAGCTCCAGCGCTGTGATCTCCAGCTCTGTGGACGGCTGGGTGAGCGATGCTCTCACTGCAGACTGGCTGCAGTCTGTAGTGGGAAGGTTCAGCTCGACCCCGCGGCTCCTGGTGTGGGACTCATACCGCTGCCACATCAGCAACGCCACTAAGGACGAGCTGAAACAACATGGCTACAACATCACAACAGCCGTGATCCCAGGAGGCTGCACTAAATATATCCAAGCTGCCGATGTGATGTGGAACCAGCCCTTCAAGCGGAGTCTGAACGATGCCTACGGTCAGTGGGTGGCTGGAGATGCAGATAAGGAGTACACACCCAGAGGTTATTTAAAAGTCCCCTCCCGCCGCCTGCTGGTGGACTGGGTGGTCGCAGCCTGGAACAAACTGGACGAGGGTCTGATCAGAGAGTCCTTCAAAGTTTGTGGACTGTCTGTGAAACCTGACGGGAGCGAAGACGACCTCATCCTCTGCTTCAGGGCGGGACAGCCCGGTGCAGCCGGCCGGGAGGATCTGATCCAGCTCCGGCAGCACAGTCAGGAGATCAGGGGAGAGGAAGGCCAGCTTGAGGAAGATAAAGACAATACAGACAATAAACTTGTTGTTCTTGATGATGAGGAGAAGGCCAATGATAATGGTGAGGATGCTGAATCTGATGATTGTTAGTGAATATTTGACCGCGCTGTTCATGAGCATGATCATCACTGTTTATATCTGGCGTTCCTGAGGAGAATAAATACTGGCTGTATTTTTTCTTCTTACTTCACACTATTTAAACTGATCATATGTGTAGATTGACGTGGTATTGATGAAGTTAACCAATAAACCTGTAGGATGACTGGTCCTGTAAACCAACTTTATAAAATTTGGAGGGTTTTGCATGAGTCAGCTGTGATCGACTGTAGTACGTGTTGTCTTTGGAGAAGATGCTTTCCAATAAATGTATTTTTTACAGGGGTCAAACTGACACAATGGTGGTGTTTAAACCTTCATTCTTTCATTCAGATACACAGTCATCATTTAAGCCCATGCATCAAAACTGCAAATGTTTCACAATGAAAGCCTCGTTAGGAAACGAAGGGATTCTGCCCCCTGAAAATGCCGATAACTAGATCAAATAAAGGCCTGGTACTCTCTGCAGGTGAACTCATTAAAGGCATCAACACGCCCCCAAGTCAGTAACATTGTCACCAAACACCATAAGGAAAGTTTTCAATTTGAAATTAATGATTATTTTCATTATAAATTTAACTTTCGACAAATCTGACGATAATTTTTTGGATCTGTCGTCTGCTTGATGGAACCTCAAACTGACGTCTTTAAATGACTCATTAAATATTCACACTGCAGAAGCTGGAACCAGGGAGGCTTTGTTGGAAAAAAGATGATTGTCAAAACTGTTGCCGATGAATGTTCTGTGGAGCAACGGACTGACAAATCGTTTCAGTTACAAAAGGAAATAATATAATAATGAAAAAAGGAAATAATAATAATGATGAAAATGAGTAATCGTTTCATCCCCAGCATGTGAGATCTCCTGCTGCTGTATTTATCTCAGGCTTTCACATACTTTAGTTTGACCGCTGAAGACTGGTTTTGAATGTGTTCAACTTATTCATCTCTGTCCAGCCCCTGTAGAAGCAGTCATGTCTGCCATCGTACAAACTCGAGGTGAAGTGGGCGACGGCATCGTGGCTCATCTCCAGTGCCTCCTCTGCGGCCATTTCTCCAAGAGCCACGCCCACCAGCTGGCCCACATGGCGGCCTCTCACCCCACCTGCCTGGACGGCGTGGCGGTCGGTCGCCTCGGAAACATCATGATGTACCAGAGCACCGCCCGGCTGTTCCACTGCTCCGACTGCTTCTTCACCAGCCGAGACTTTGCCAAACTCTACAAGCACATCATCTCAAAACACTGCATGGATGAGAGGGACGGGGGAGGAGGAGACGACGGGGAGGAGGAGGAGAAGGAGCGAGGGAGAGACGCTCTTAAAAGAAAGAGGAGCAGTGAGGCTGAGGAGGAGGAGGAAGGGGAGGGACATGATGAAGATAGCACCTCCCAGAGGCCAGAGGCGGTTAAAGCAGAGGGCGAAGGAGGTGAAAGTGTGCTGGTGTTCGACGGTGCTCGTTACTGCTGCGTGATCTGCGGCTGGAAGAACAAGCTGAAAGGTCTGGGTATCAACCACGTGGTGAAGAAACACGACATCCCCAAGGCGTACGCTGCCCAGGCCATCAGACGGGACGCCAGCGCCCCCAAACAGACGCAGAGCAGCGGGGCGGAGGAGGAGGAGGTGACCGGGCTGAGCGGAGAGCTGCTGAAGGAAGAAATGGAGGCCACGGCCAAAGTGGTCGGCTTCATCTCCAACCGCTTCGTGTGTCTGATCTGTGGCTGGAAGACCAAACTCAAAGGTACCAACACTGGCTCAACTGTTCACTCACATTCTTTGGCTCATACATTCTGGTTTCGTAGGGATCAAACATCTCAAAACCTGTCAGGAGTCGAGGTCTTCAACATGAAGATGGTTTAATACTTCAGCTTTAGATTTATCAACGCATTTTCATCACACTGTCGGACTCATGATCTGCAGTTTCAAGAACTTGAACCAGAGCTGGTTTGTAAAGATTCTGAAAACAGTGAGAAATGTGGTCACAATGATCCAGAGCCCAAAGTGACACCTTCACAATGTTGGTTTGCTCCAAGCAACAGAACAAACCTGCAAACTATTACACACACATTCAAATGATTTTTAAAGGTGTTTTGAATAACAGTTCCACCTGTGGGTTCATGGGTCTCTGTCTGTGTCCTTGCAGGTTTTGCCATCAGTCACGTGGTGCGCTGCCACGACGTGGAGCGTCCCTACAGCTGTAAAGACTGCAACTGCTCCTTCTTCCTGCCCAGCCGGCTGCAGCAGCACATCAGCGCAGCTCATCGACCCGGACGCTACGCCTGCCCCTTCTGCTGCTTCAGGTCCCACTTCCTGGGAGGCTTTAGGAGGCACTGCAGCCGCTGCAACGCCCGGGAGGAGGAGGGGGAGGGTGGAGCAGGAGGAGCAGGAGCAGGAGGAGGAGCAGGAGCAGGAGGGGAGGGGGAGGAGGACGAGGAGGAGGAGGGAGAGGAGAGGAAGGAGAGGAGAGGGGGAAGGAAAAGAACAGGGAAGGTGATAAAGGAGGAGGAAGAGGAGGATGATGATGAATGAGTGGTGGAGAAGGAGGAAGGACTCCATCTGTTTCCTTTTGTTTACAGGTTACAGTTTTGTGATTTGTAGTCCTGAAAACCAGCTCAAAGTTTGAACGTTAGAGTTTCCTCGTTGGGTCACTGAACATTTTTATTCCTTCTCAGTTCATCATCAGTGTTTCTGCTTTAAAAATCCATATGAAACCAAACTGAGATCCGACTTTGCTGAACTGAACAGTGAATAAATGTCTTTTTTAATAATTTGGCTGTTTAAATGCTATTTTCTCTCAAAGTCACAACAGTTTTGATTATTTTCCAAACAAGTTTTACTTTATATTATTCATTGCTTGTGTTTGTAAAGAGATCTGCGTGTGTGTTTACCTGAGTCCTGCAGTGAAGCCGACATTGACAGTGTGATCATGTGACAGTGAACAGTGAGTCTGCAGCCATGAATATTTGTTATTTATTTAGCCAAAACATACAAAACAAACCCACCAATCACATCAGAGCGTGACGACACATCATTCAGTGCAGACAGAAGACAGAAATCAGCTTCATGTGCTGAACACAAGTTTCAGAAATAGCGTGAAGCAAAACATGACCGGCAAACAAACAGCCTCTTTCTCTTCTTCTGACCAAATCAAAGCTCAGATGCTTTGAGATGAACCCACTCTGTCTGACGCTCAAACTAAAGCTCTGCAGGAATGAAGAGGATGCATGATTTGTAATAACTGAGGGAAACATGAAGAAAACCACCACTATTAAACTTTTTCATTGCAGGAACCTAAAGTCACATTTAGCTCTGCTGCTGCTTCTGTTTCCACTGATCTCGTCCAGCGTATCAGCAGCTGTCCATCATGATTGGTCGAGCAGATGTGTCGTCACAACACGACCGCAGTCACGGAAAAATGTGGACCAGAAACAGGCAGCTTGTGTTGATTTAGTATGAATCACAACACGAGCTCCCCTTCTGTCTGTCTGTCTGTCTGTCTGTCTGTCTGTCTGACCCACCAACCAGCACCAAACCGATGTTGTCAGTCCCACTTTAGATTTTCAGAGTTAGATGTTAAATGTCTACAGCGTCATGGCTTATTAAACAAACAACACAAGAAGAGCCCCACAGGTGCTCGAGAGTTCAGGTTTTTGAGGCCCTGTGTTACAGATTGTTCGGTTCCTGCAGTGGAAAAGTGTTATATGATCATTTAAAGGGCCGAAACCTTCTGACGGAGGAACCCCGGCTCCTACAGAATCACTGCAAATCCAGAAAATATCCACACTTTCACGAGGAGCATTGTTTTTCCTGACTGGCCCACAAGTCATGCTGACAACACAACTCTGCTGTTGACATCTAAAGTCGCAGCGACGGCCATTTTGTGTCCACAAATAACAGCGATTATCCTTGAAGCCAAGGAAGCAACAATGACGTCATTGACGGGCCCTGTTGTCGGAGCAGAATTCAGCTTATGCAACAGTTTCATATTGTAACAAAAAAAGTTTAAACAAGAAAAAGATCTTTTCTATAAAACTTCATTCACATTTTTTCATTTTCATTTGATTGACAGCTGGAAGTCGATGTGATTCTCTGGTCGGTACTACCTGTCCCAGAATCCCCTGCTGTCTGTCAATCATTCAGGCATCAATCAGACCTGAATAACTGACAGTCCATCTGGTTAACTCCACAAGGCTGTGGTGGGGGCTGGGGTCAGAGGTCAGATGTGTCGAGGGCACCACGCTCCCTCCAAGGCAGCCATGTTGATTCCTCTCAGGTCGCCAAAGTCGTCGCCGTCTCCATCGCAGTACTCGCCGTCATCGTCGTGGTCATCAAAGCGAGGCGTGAAACTGGTCGATGCCTTCTGCTGGAGAGGTACGAGACATTGCCAGGAAGATTAGCTGTCAATCATTTTCAGTAAGTGTCATCATGTCAGTCAGTGACTCAAAGGGTGAAAATCAAACGTGCCTATTTTAAGTATTTTACTTTACTACCTTTACTTAAAATTTGCAAAATATGAATGATCATAGTAGCCATCAGCACTACGAGCTAAAAATGGATGAAACAACAAGAACAAAAGCAAAATTGCTGACTTTACCGTTCGAACCACCGGCTCTCTGAAGGGGGGGCAGACCATGTGGAAGCGAGGGATGGCCACATGGAAAACTTCCTCCTTATTGGCTGAAAGAGAACAACAAAAGAAGACTGAGTGTTTCGGCGGCTTCACAGTTAAAGAACTCCAGCCAGCAGGAATCTGACCAAAGCAACACGTGAAGAAAGACTCACTTCAGCTGTGAAGACACAAAACATGGACATGAGTGTTGACGTTTGCCTAAAATCTGATCATTACACTCCACTGCTGATGACTTCTGATGTTTTAAAGTATTTTAGATCTCACACTGTGACAGATGTTGGTCCAGTTTAACATGTATGTAAAATTGCGAGTCACTGTGAATACAGAACAAAGGTTTATATTAAAAACCAGAATATCAAATTATCAACCAGCCCATTTAGACACAGCAGAAGTGGACAGTATGGAAGTTACCCAGTCTGTGGAAGGTGTAGTGACCCTCCATGTACTCTGACGGGGTGGAGAAGGTGGTGCAACTGGCGTATTCATGGACTTTTCCAGGTGTCATGACTGGAAACTCTCCTGTACACACACACACACACACACACACACACACACAGACAGACAGACACAAACTCAGCAGGTAGAATCAGCCAATCTCAGTCGAGCTGTACAGGAGGTCATGTGATGCGAGCGGCGTACCGACCACGCCGGGGCCCTGAACTTCCTCCACGTTGCCGTCGGAGGTCGTGATTTTCCAGTAGCGGCTGTCGAGCTGACAGGCGGCTTCAGGTGACGCGCTGCTCGACATCTCTATTCTGAAAATACACAACCATTAAACCACAGGGGGAACATGAACTGTGTACAGACAGGCGAGCAGACAGGCGGGCAGGCAGACAGGTACCTGATGCGGTAGGTGAAGAAGAAGTGCGGTGGATGGACGGATGAAAGCTCTGGCAGGAAGGAGGTAGAAACAGAGACGGTGATGTCACCGGTGGTCGCCACACAACCTTTATCGTGCACATACCTGCAGAAACAAGAGCACGATAATGAATCCACACAGTGTTTTATAATGTTTTATAACATCTAATGTCAGGTTCAGACTACATGATATCAGCCTGATTATAACTGGATCCAGCAGACGTAGGGTCCGACAATCAATAATTTCATTATAGCGAAAATTTGATATTAAGATGAAAAAGTGTGTTCGTTAGAGGATTAAGTGTAAAGTTTATTGTAATTTCATCTTCTCTAAAACATAAACAGTGTTTTTTTACCTGAAGATCTGGTCTCTGATGATCGGATATTCTCCTGTGACGACATTGTGGACGTAGGTCGTGAACCACTCTAAGAAGCAGGAACCTGAACACACAAACACAAACACAGTCATATAATGTTGTCAAGGAGTTCCAACTTGAGCCCATTTCTTCATCAAGAATTTGTTCATATTTAGTCAAATGGTCTCTATTGACATTCTGCTGAATTAGCTGCTAGCAGCAGACATAATATCTCTGGACAGTCCAAGTCACCCTGAATCTAAAATCATGTGAATCATCTGTTCGTCTCAGATGAACGAATGGACACACCTGTGATGAACATGTCAATGGCCGAAGGATCCTGAGCCGTCTGATCCTGAAACACAAAAGCAGATAACATATTCGTTAACATATCCACTTTGTTCGAGTGACAGTGACAGAAACTCCACAAAAAGGGATTAAACAGCCTCCTGCAGCACAATCCACTGTCTCAACAAGGAGAGTCTGCTGTCACACAAACGTTTAAGGGTCACGGCTGAATCCACAGACATTTTCCATCAATTCTCCACTGCAGCTTTTCAAGACCATTTCCTCTCTGTAAAGCCCTCTGCGACATTTATTTTGAAAGGTGGGGCAGACAGGAAGGTTACTGACGGGGCAGGGGTAGAAGCTCTCGAACATCCTGCGGCCCTCTGCGGGCTCCAGGGCCATGTACTGGCTGAGGCCGGTGTGGAAGCAGAAGGTGAGCGGGAGGCAGCGTCTCATCCCCTTCCTCTGCTGGAAGCCTCCAGCCGCCGTCTCCACGTCCAGCAGGACCTCCGACCGGTAGTGGTTCGACAGGGACATGCTGCCCATCAGTCTGGGGACACACAGAAAGACAGACGGGTGGGGGTTGGACAGACAGACAGATGACCAGACTCAGGCACACTCCATCAGACAGATACTGACCCTGGGATCACCAGTTTCTGTCCGTTGTGGATGCGGTACGAGCAGCGGTAGTCGTCTGGAAGTCTGCAGCCGATCTGAGCCTCGATGTCGTTAAGCTCCACCTCTGTGGCGCCCTCTGACAAGGAAAACAAACAACACTGAACACTGTGATCAGTATCTTTCTCTGTAATCAGAGAATCACAAGAGCTGTTAGAGGTCTGTAATATTTGTACTTCAGCAGCAGGACATGATCAGATTTTATGACCTGACTGCTTCAATGAATCTCGACCAGCAGGGGTCACTGGTGTTAAACAAGGTGTTGACTCATGAATGTATTGGTGATAAAACTCGTCCTCACTGTGAAACACTGATGTTTGTTGTCACCTTTGAGTGATGCGATCATGCGTGGACACCTCTGCTGCAGGAAGCTCTTCAGCTGCTCCCACGCTCTCTTCAGGACTGGGTAGTACTGGATGTAGCGGCCCAGGTCCCTGTAGTACTGTTTGAAGAGACAGTACCAGGACACGCCGCTCTGCAGCCGGTCCGCACTGGAGACGCACACACACACACGGACGCACACACAGACACACACACAGACACACACACAGACACACACACACACAGACACACAAGGCCTCCATATTTTAAAACACCTGCAAACTGGTGGAGATTCTTCTCTGCAACATAAAGTTAAAGTGTTTTAGACTCAGTCTCAACAGACTGTTCAACTGTTGCAGCTCATAACTCAACATTTCATTTGTTGACAGATTCAACACAAGAGATTGCCGGTTGATTGTGGACCTCCGGGTACAACAGTCTTTGCACTCACTCTGTCAGCAGCCAGTGTTTGGAGCACAAGGTTTTCCACAGCGGGTTGTGTTTGGACAACTCGTTCAACCTCCTGCTGACATAACTGCAACTACAGGAAACCAAGGAGGACAGAGACAGACAGATGGTTTATTTCTAATGTAACAATAAAGCAAATGAGATTCACTTTTCATGGACATAAAAACATCAGACAGACAGAAAGAGAACAAACATCCTCTGGTCGCAGCTTCTCTCATCAGAATTTAAATCATTCCACTTAAATCATTTTGAACTGAATATTTTGGGGTTTGATCAGGACATTTGAAGATGTGACCTCGACAGCTTTTTCATTCACTAAACCCTTCTGAGCTGAAACTCCTGGTAGATTAATCGATTAATCAGTAGACAGAAAATGAATCAGCATTTTTGGAAGGTTTTTATACAGCTGTACTTTTACTTCTGTACTTGTTTTACTGCACCAAAGGATGGGAATACCTCCTCCTGACGTTCCAGCACTGAACACAAGACTGAGCTGCGGTTCAGTCAGAGCAAGCTAACAAACGTAAACAGACAGTTAGCAGCTGTTAGCAGGCGGCTAACCGTAAACAGGATCTTTATCTAATCTCAGTCGCCATGTTAGCTCGGTGCTACATAACAGCTACAGTTTGACTCTGGCTTTCACTCTTATTTGCTGAATCAACTGAGTCTTGAACGTGTTTCTAGATTCTCTATTAGAAATGAGTCCAAAGTCACAGCTAGCTTCGAGAAACAGTTTAAAATGAAGGTTCAGGCGACAGCAGCTCGTTTCACAACATCAGCTCCAGTTTCTTTACTGACAGTGACTTCATTAACGTTTATTTCCTCCATTATCTGAGAATGTATTTTATTTATTCATTATTTGTTTTATTTCAGGGTCTTTTGTCGCTGTGTGTCTGTGGTTTGTTCTGTTGTTGTTAGCCGCCTGTTAGCTCAGCAGCCGCTAACCTTCCCGCTGCTTCCGGTCTGTTCTCTGGAAAACAAAGTGTGTGTTCGGCTCAGACCTGCTGTCAGATACCTACTGGATCAGGTCTCTGAAGCCCAGGAAGGACAAGACGTGCAGCAGCGGGTCTGAGGGCAGGTGATCCATCCGTAACTCCGTGGAAGTTGCCATTGTTAGCAAACAATTCTTCTTCGTTGTGCTATTTAACGGCAGCTGGTAACCAACGTTAAGGCTCTCTACCGCCGCCTACTGTGGACCGGAGTTACTGCAACAGCCAGTTTCTGTTAAATATTCTGATCAACTGTTTAAGATTACATTTCTTTTCTTCCTGTGCAGACTTTCAGGTGACCTTTATTTGACCTCATGATATAAATTCACACAAAGAAAAAGAACAAACTGAAGCAACATCAATGCTACAATAACCAATATATTAATATGTAAATAAAATGAAACAAACAGGGGTCAATAAAACATGTTTCCACTTAAAATTACACAAACAACTAAAACTAATATTTGTAACGTAAATTATTCACATATTAAGCCAATTCAACAAAACGGAAGACATTCAATTCAAAACTCAAGCTGTGATGTTCAGGAAACGTGTTCAATGGAAAAGTTGATCAATCTTTTGAGATTTAAAGGAAATGTTTCAGATGGAAAATGGATCATTTCCATGAAACAAGACAGAACAAACACTTGATAAAACTTTATTGATCCTGGGAGGAAATTCACAAACGTCCCAACCGACTGTTTACATGGTGAAAAATCAACTTGTTCAGCTGTTGCCTCTTGAGTTAATGCAACAAACATGATGACATTCTGTTTGACAGTGTTTTCTGGAACTGATGTTGTACTTTGACTTGAGCTCAGCTGCTTCCAGCACTGATCATGATCCTCTGTGACCAAACTGTGGTCACAGACTTTCACCTCAGTAAATATTTGCTCTGAGTTGAGCTGAGACACACAGAAACTGAACCAGTGGAGATTCAGAGGGATTTCAGTCTGAATCAGGATTTCAGTTAACTTCAGATCTAAATCACCTTTTCATTCCTTGCTGTTATGTTGCTGATTGTTTTGTGTGAACTATTGTGCAGTTTTAAAGACGACAGATGTGAACCTGATGCTCACCTGAACTTTGACATCAGCAGCTGTTCATTTACACAGGTGACGTCCTTCCAAACAGCTCGTCCAAACAGACGTTTCCTCTGGCGCCACCATCAGGCTAAAGTCATGTTGGTGAAAAATGTCACCACCTGAAGAGCAGATTGTCATGATATCAGATGTTCCAAACACTTCAGCGCCCGGTGCTCGACTTTATCTGAACGCTCACTCTCTCAATCTCGACACAGCTGGTCTGTAGATTATTATCAGGACTGTGGTGTTTGTGTAATTACATCTTCTCCTTCATGGACACAGATGCTCCTGATAACTGTTAAAAACTCTCTGACAAACTGCTTCCATTGTTTTGTTCTTATGTGTTTTCATTATAAGATTATTTTCTTTTTTGTGTTGCTTGTCCTGGTTGAGTCAAAGTAAACATGTATCACACGTATCCGTCTCATCAGTCGACTAAAACTTTGACCCGTTGGTCAATATTCACCCACACACAGAGACACAGACTGAGACAGAGACACAGACTCAACAGGGACTCTGCTGGATTTGGTTCTCAGGTTCTGCTCCCAGGTCTGGATCATGGTGGAACCAGCATCTAAAGCAGCCGCTGTTCTTCTGCTGTTTGTGCTGCACAGCTGCCTCGCAGACCACGGTACCTGCACCTCACTGCACCTACCATCACCTACCATCACCTCACTGCACCTCACTGCACCTACCAACACCTCACTGCACCTACCATCACCTACCAACACCTCACTGCACCTACCATCACCTACCTGCACCTCACTGCACCTACCATCACCTACCAACACCTCACTGCACCTACCAACACCTCACTGCACCTACCATCACCTGCCATCACCTACCAACACCTCACTGCACCTCACTACACCTACCTGCACCTCACTGCACCTACCAACACCTCACTGCACCTGCCAACACCTCACTGCACCTCACAACACCTCACTGCACCTGCCAACACCTCACTGCACCTACCAACACCTCACTGCACCTGCCAACACCTCACTGCACCTCACTGCACCTACCAACACCTCACTGCACCTGCCAACACCTCACTGCACCTACCAACACCTCACTGCACCTACCAACACCTCACTGCACCTCACTGCACTTACCAATACCTCACTGCACTTCACTGCACCTACCTGCTGGTAGCCAGAGAGGACTAACAGTGGTAGTCAGTCGTCGGGTAACAGTGAATGTGGTAACAATTCTAATCATCCATACTAAAATTATAGTTTGTGTACAAACACTTGCAGCTTAAAGTTCTTTGCAGCCGTCAGTTATGATGATACAGAAACACAGAATGAAATTAAATTAGTCAAAAGAAGTTCAGGATGTATAAATATATCAATATATTTGTAGAACAGATGTTACTGCAGGTTCTTCGGATATGATACTAATAATTAATCAATTGATTAATCAACTTCCAAGAACGAACACCATCAGTGGAGCTTTATCTGATGATGAGTGGAGACACTTTGTCCTGGAGAAAATGTTCAGAGAGTCAAAGTTAAAGCGTGTGATTGTGATGTTTCTGTCTGTCTGTAGTTTTCCTCAACAGTCAGTTGGCCTCTCAGGTGCTGGTCAGGAACCGACGAGCCAATCAGCTCTTTGAGGAGGTGAAACCAGGTGAAACTGATGAGCTCGAACACTGTGGTTCATTTGATTTCATTCACAGAAATAAAGCAAAGAAGAAATGCAACTTTGTCTCTCGTTCGCTCGCTCTTCAATCTATCACAGCATTTTCTGCTACTTTCTTCTTCTACTCCACTACATTTACTTTAAAGCTTTAGTTACTACGCAGATTTTTAGTATTAATAAGAAACATAATGAACTAATAAATGATGATTAATATGGTGACCAGTTAAATGAGCTTCATATTTAGCAGCTGTGTCATTAAAGTGCTGAAGTGGGCCCTTCTGAATCATGAGTACTTTTACTGCTCTAACTTGTAACAGAGTATTACTACACTGTGGTATTAGTACTTTTAAGTAAAATATCAGAGTATTTCTTCTAATACTGGACCTTTAAAGGGTTCCAGGTTGAGAACAGATGTAGTATTTTTATTGATGTGTATTATTCTTATTATGACTGAGTATTATTAATTGTGTGTATTGTTTCACATCAGGGAACCTGGAGAGAGAGTGTGTGGAGGAAATCTGTGACCATGAAGAAGCCAGAGAGGTTTTTGAACAGCCGGACAAAACAGTATGACTCCACTTTGTTCTGCTTTCATTCACTCTGTTGTCAGAGAAAAACTTACTACGGTACTCGCAGTAACAGTACTCACAGTAACAGTACTAGCAGTAACAGTACTTGTAGTACTGCTCAGTTTACAATCTAACCAGAAACTCTTCCCTCTTCAGGAGAACTTCTGGATGAAATACACAGGTGAGTCCTGCTGCCATCTGTAGTCTGAGGAAACTTTGGTGTCCTTTAGTCCAGTTTAGGCTCAAGTGTTGGACAGATATGAATATTCAATTCTGTTTTCCGATTAAAGTAGAGAAGAAGAGCTTCATCTTTCGTGTTATCTGGATAATTCGACGTGTGCTGCTCTGCAAACATGAACAAAGTCCACAACAGATCACACATACGCACACTGAGTACACAAACATCTGACTGTCTGTCTGTCTTTCACCTGTCTGTCTGTCTGCCTGCCTGCCTGTCCTTCAGACTGTAAAGGAGATCAGATGTTGAGAACACAGGAGAACATCGACATTGTCAGACAGTGTATAGAAGGTAAATGCAAACGAACTAACATAAAGTCAATCTTATAAAATGCAGGACATTCAGGACACTGACTCGGTGTGTGTGTGTGTGTGTGTGTGTTCAGGTCAGTGTATTTCTGGTTCAGGGTTCAACTATGAAGGAGACATCAACATCACAGAATCAGGGAGACAGTGTCAACACTGGAGGCACAGCTTCCCCCATCCCATCATGAGGTAACTGTCTGTCTACTCACCTGTCTGTCTGCTCACCTGTCTGTCTGCTAACCTGTCTGTCTGTCTACTCACCTGTCTGTCTGCTAACCTGTCTGTCTGTCTGTCTGTTCACCTGTCTGTCTGTCTGTCTGCTTACCTGTCTGTCTGTCTGTCTGTCTGTCTGTCTGTAGGGAGTTTAATGCGTCGGAGCCAGACAGCATCCTGCACGAGAACTTCTGTCGAAACCCTGACAACCGTCCGGAGGGACCCTGGTGCTTCACCAAAGACCCCACAGTCCAGAAAGAGACCTGCAGGGTCCCCAGATGTGGCAAGTATCTGCCAGTACTACACACTTAGTACTACAAGTGCAACACTAAATGTCGGCAGGTCAGAAACTTCGGTCGACTGTGGCCAGATCAGTTCTGAACTGTAATGAGCTGTTTTCATGTAAGTGGAGTCCTGAAACTGAACCTCAGCCCAGATCAGACTGTGTGAACCTGCAGCTCCACATTGTTATTCTTCCAGTTCATGATAGAAAAGTGCGCAGCGGTGGCTCCGTGTTTACGCTCAGTGTGAACCTGGAGACACACTCTCTGTCTTCCTCTGTCA
Organism: Holacanthus passer; assembly: GCA_025331565.1. NCBI lineage: Eukaryota > Metazoa > Chordata > Actinopteri > Pomacanthidae > Holacanthus > Holacanthus passer. Next base: position 62,509 of record JAFREQ010000219.1, on the reverse strand, counting down.
GGTGAGGCCTTTGTCCCGCCCACTGTGGCCCCTGAACCAGTCAGATCCGGAGACTGTATAAAAAACTACGGCATCGACTACATCGGCGACCTGGCCGTCACGCTGGGAGGCCACACCTGTCTGCAGTGGTCATCGCCGGTGGCACAGGCCCTCAGCAGGGACAAGGAGTTCATCCCCGAGGTCATTCTGCAGGGCAACAAGTGCCGCAACCCCGACAGCGACGCCGAGGGCCCCTGGTGCTACGTGGAGGTTTCTGGGAACGTGACGGTCGACTACTGCGACCTCGAGCTGTGTGGTAAATACGACGAGCAGAAAACCACAGAGAGGAGCAGTCCCACCACACAACACTGGTGATTAATGAACTGTCTGTCTGTCTGTCCACCTGTCTGTCTGTCTGTCTCCCAGAGGAACAACTGACTGATGGAGTGTTCCAGACAGAGACTGAAGGCAGGGAGCGCTCCGTCCTGGCATCCAACAGGAAAATGTTTTTCAGCCCTCGCACCTTCGGACAAGGAGAGAGCGGTGAGTCATCATTCACACCTGACTGGTTACCTGGACAGAAAACTGCTGCACTGACTGGCTGCTTAACTGGTTTCCTGAGTTTTCAGCTGGTCGACTGAAAGTGTGCCGATTCAGAATTTCAGCGGGAAAAACAGAAAACAGCTTTACTGAGTGAGTTAACAGGCTGGTTGACTGGCTGCTTGTGTCGCAGTGTGTGGAGAGCGCCCCCTGTTTGAAAAGCAGAACAAAAAGGACGCAAAGGAGGCGGAGCTACTGGAGTCGTACAGAGAGCAACGCATCGTTGGAGGCACGGACGCCGAGGTGGCCTCGGCCCCGTGGTAAATACTACACATAGATCCTTTAATACGGTAAAAGTACTAATACCACTGTGTAAAAATACTCTGGTGTAAGTAAAAGTCCTGCATTGGAAATATTACTTCAGTAAAAGTTTGTAAGTCTAACCATGAAAAAATACTGAAAGTATAAAATTGTTCCCTATCAGAATAGTTGATCATTAGTTTTCTGTCAATCCACTGTTGGATTAATGGATTAATGGTTTCAGCTGTTGTTGTAACCTGAGCTCCAACACACTTCTGTTAAAAGCATCTCCAGTTTGTCTGGACAAACGTTCTTCAGCTGTGTCTCCTGTCCCAGCTGACGTCCATGTCGCCCTCAGGCAGGTGATGCTGTACAAACGCAGCCCTCAGGAGCTGCTGTGTGGAGCCAGTCTGATCAGCGACCAGTGGATCCTCACCGCGGCTCACTGCATCCTCTACCCGCCCTGGAACAAGAACTTCACCACCAACGACATCCTGGTCCGCCTGGGGAAACACAACAGGGCCAAGTAAGACTTCCTGTCTGCATGCACTGATGGACTGAAGCCTTCTTAGATCACAACCAGACTCATGAGAATGCTGACAAATTGTCCAGGTTCGAGCGCAGCACCGAGAAGATCGTGGCCATTGACGAAATCATCGTCCACCCGAAGTACAACTGGAAGGAAAACCTGAACCGCGACATCGCTCTGCTGCACATGAGACGGCCAATCACATTCACCGATGAGATCCACCCCGTGTGCCTGCCCAGCAAGAAGGTCGCCAGGATGTAAGTCGGCAGATTCCAGCAGGCAACATTAGAACCACAACAAACCAGTCCGGGGTCTCAATGCTGCTCGTTTCTCTCCGACAGGCTGATGACTGAAGGCTACAAGGGTCGAGTGACCGGTTGGGGGAACCTGAAGGAAACCTGGAGCCCGGCAGCGAGAAATTTACCCGCAGTCCTTCAGCAAATCCATCTACCAATCGTGAATGAGGACATCTGCCGCAGCTCCACAGCAGTCAGGATCACAGACAACATGTTCTGCGCTGGTAACGTTTCCATTTACTCTGGTACTGTACTTAAGTACAGTTTTGAGGTACTTGTACTACATTTTGGAGGCAAATATTGTACATTTTTTATTGTACACTTGATAACTACTTTTCAGATTCAGATACAAAATATAAATCAAGTACTAAATGATGCGTGACAATATGAAGTCAGTAAAATGAGCTCCACTGTTTCAGCTGCAACATTGAAGTGATTGTTTTAAATCCAGCCTGTGTTCGCTGCAGGTTTTAAACCAGATGACAATGAACGTGGAGACGCCTGCGAAGGAGACAGCGGTGGACCGTTTGTGATGAAGGTGACAAGAATAACAAACACTTTCTGTCTCCCATTGAACATTTACAATCAGGATATGAACAGAAGTAATAATTGGACGACAGAACATCATCAAAAGTTTGTAAAGATCTAAACAGTTTATTATCACAAAGAGAAGCAGCACAGCCTCACATGTACAATCTGGAGAGCGTTTACTGAACATTTCTAAATAAGAGAATCAAAGTGTGAGAGAAGAACTTGTCCTTTCTTCATGGTTTTATAAAGCACCTGTTTTTCTGTGTAGTACCCGGCAGACAACCGCTGGTATCAGGTGGGCATCGTGTCGTGGGGCGAAGGCTGCGACCGAGACGGGAAGTACGGCTTCTACACTCACCTGTTCAGGATGAGCAGGTGGATGAGGAAGGTCATCGACAAGGCGGGAAGAGACGACGACTAGACACGTTTCCTGTTTGTTCACATCCTGCCGTTCTGGTCTGATTATAGTCACATTAATGTTTCATTGTGTGTGACAAATAAAACCTGTTGTGATAAATAAAATACATCAAGAGTCAAAATATGAAACACAACAGCTTTTATAGGTTCAAAGCACAGATACAAACTGTGGTTCATACATCATTAAATCACTGAAATGTAAACGGTGTTGAGGTCAACATCAGAGTCAGACTGACAACTGATTCTTCTCAAAGATCAAACATCTGATCAAACATTACACAAGTGTCTGAAAACCAAACAGATATCGTCCATCCATCCACACACACTAAGAAGCAAACTTAAAGTCTTCCAGTGTCAGTTTCCAGATCATTGTGTGTGATTAGTCTGTTGTTACTTCATGACTTGGTAAAAATAGTGAAAAATATCTGTGAGACACAACAAATGGTCACACTGGAGAAGAAGTGTTTGGTGTTTTTACCTGATATGTGACTTTAGCAGAAGCTAAAGATTATTTTTATTCCGAATTCATCCGTTTATTTTCTGGAATCATCATTTGCTCATCACATTTCTTGAAGCCCAAAATGATGTCAGATACTCAGTTTACAACCATATAAACAGAGAGAAGCTGTAAATCTGAGGAGGAGGTTTAAAAAATGACTTGACTGTTCTCTGTCTCTGCTCGCCGCTGAGTTACCACAAGTCAAAACCAACAACCAACGACTAAACTGGAGGATGTGAAACTAGAATAAAACAGTTTGGTGTATGTGAGGATCAGTGTCAGGCCTCGCCGGTCATCTCCACCACCACCTCGCTGTCTGCAGTCCTGTGTGTCAGCAGGTGTCTGTTCAGGTGAGTTTTGCGGGTGTAGCTCTTGGGACAGTAAACGCAGGCGTATGGACGAACGCTGCTGTGAGACAACATGTGTTTCTTCAGGTCAAACTTCCTCCTTAAACATTTACCGCATTCTGGACATGAGAAGGGCTTCTCTCCTGGACAACAGACAGACACACAGACAGACAAACCAACAGACACACAGACGTCATCATGAGGTTATTTTAAAGATGAATCGTCCCTCAAGCTACGAATAATCCCAGAAAACGATCACTTTTCTTTTGTCTCTGACTTCAATGAAATTTAACCTTCAATTATTCAGTTTGTTTACAAAAGATGTTTTGAGGGAACAACACAAAAGCTCTCCAGCCAGCTGGTGGCGCTCTGTGGTGAGTCTTACCGGTGTGTATCCTGCGGTGCTCGGTCAGGTGACAGGAGATGGAGAAGGCCTTTCCACAGTCCTGGCAGACATACGGCCGCTCACCCGTGTGAGTCCTCATGTGCTTCTGCAGGTCTCCTCCGGACGGCCAGCCCTTCCCGCACACCGTGCACACGTACGGGCGCTCCCCGGTGTGCCGCCGCACGTGCACATTGAGGCCGGCGAGCGCGGTGAAGTCTTTGGGGCAGTAGGGGCAGCGGTAGGGCCGCTCCCCGGTGTGCGTCCTCAGGTGACCTTCCAAGCCGTCGCGGGTCTTGAAGCGTTTGCCGCACTGCGGACACAGGAAGCGGCTCTCGGTGGTGTGGCTCGCCCGGTGCGAGTGGAGGCCGGTCAGAGAGCCGTACGTCTTGCTGCACTGGTCACACTGGTACGAGCGGAAAGTGTGTGTGCGCTGGTGGATACGAAGCTGGGTGACTCCTGGACGGCACAGATAAACACCACAATTTGTCAGTGAGGTTTGGTGAGCGACAAAAACAACATAAAACCTCCACTGACCGACTTGTTCTGGAGCTTTCTGCTGTATCACACTGTTATCAACAGCAGACTGTACTGAAGTACAGGACTGAGAGTTAAGAGTGAGCCGTCAGGTGAGCTGGACCTGCGGTCAGTTACCTGAGAAGCTCTGGTCACAGAAGCGGCAGTTGTAGCAGGGCTCGGCTCCCTCCACAGAGTGAGTCTGCAGGTGTCGCAGCAGCTGAGTCTGAGAGCTGAACGTCTGATCGCACACCGTGCAGGTGAGGTCCGGCAGCCGGTGCTGCAGCCGGTGGGCGTCTCTCTCCTTGGCTGACTCAAACACCTTGTCACACCTGCTGCAGGTGAACCCTCCTTTGTCCAGGTGGGTCTGCTTGTGGTTGGACAAACTGGACAGGTGGTGGAACTCCTTGTCGCACTGGCCGCACTGGTAGACGGGCCGGGCCCGGTGGCTGCGCTGGTGTGACAGGAGCTCGGCTTTGGTCTTGAAGATGGCGTTGCACTGGAAGCAGGAGTGGGTCCTGGAGGGGCGGGGCTCTGGGAGACTGGGCTCCGTGGGGCGGGGCTCTTCCTCTGGACCGTCAGGTTGAATTTGCAGGTTCACGGCTCCGGTCGTCGTTAAGGCCGAGCTGCAGGACTTATTGGTACGCAGGTGACGGATCACCTGGAGACAGCAGTGGTGGAAGAAGCACTAAGATCTGAACTAAAGTTATCATAAAAATGTAGCAGAAAGTACAAAGTCACATGAGATGGAAATATTCAAGTGAAGTACAAGTACCTCAAATGTGTACAGTATAGAGTACTGACCTGTGAACGGTAGATGAAACATTTGCCACACTGAGGACACTTGTGAGCCACCCGCTGAGAATTATGGGAAATGCTGTACAAAGCATTGGCTGTGACCTCAGAGCAGGACTGATCTGACTGGTCGACTGTGAAGAAAGGCAGGAGTGAGAAAAGACATTCAGTGAGTTTGTTTGGTTCTTCAGTGTGTGTGTGTTTGTGTGTATTACCTGTTTCTTCTGATTGGTCAGCAAAGTTTCCAGGTGAGTCCTTCAGCCTGACAGGAGAGAAGGCGATTGGTGGATTCAGCACATGAGCAGGGACACAGTTGATATGTGGACAAACAGGAGGAAGTGTCTCACCTGTCCTCTTCCAGAATCACAGGTGTGACATCACACTCGTCACTGCCCACCGCTGAACTCTCATTGGATGCCTCCTGCTCCACTGGCGACATGGCCTGACCAATCACAGTCTCCTCGACCTCGTCCTGTTCGTCCTCCGTCATCACCACCACCTCCACCTTCACCAGCTCCACGTCCAGCTGGATGGGACGAACCTCGTCAGGGAGAGAATCTGATTGGACCGTTGTGTTGGTGGGAGGAGGGTCAGGATTGGTCAGTTTGGTGAAGAGGGGGTGGGACCAGGCTGAGACGAGGATCTTCTCTGTGTCATGACCCACTGAGGAAGAAATATGTGTTAGACAATCGATAAAAACAACAACAAAAACTGTTAAAACTGTTAAAGCAGAGAGGAAAAAAGATTTTAACTGTGTTCCTATTTACTGAAGTGTTTTGTTACTGAGTACCTGTGGTGGTCGCTCGTCCCAGGACACAGCTCTGATTGGTCAGTAGCTCCTTCAGATCCTCCATGTCCGCCTCCTGCAGACAGTACTCTAAACCACCAGGGGCAGCATCGAGCCAGGAAGCAGCCTGAGAGATACAAATGAACGCTGGTGACCACTGTGACTCTACCACTGACACATGTTGACTGTGTGCATGTGGGGAAGGATTCACTGAGGACCTGTTTGAAGTCGGGAACAAGGAAAAGCTGCTCAGTCCTGGACAGGAAGTCCGATATGAGAGACTGGAGCGCCGAGTCAAAACTCTGGTTGAAGACCTCCTGAAACAAACGACAGTGTCCATGAGAAACGACACAAACACCTCTGTCCCCCTGTATAACACTGCTGTTGTTGCAGCACAGACCTGCAGGAGGCGCTGTCTGTCCGCTGGACTTTCTGTCAGTTTATCAGTCAGAGTCGACAGAGCAGAAGACCATTCGTGTTCCTCTCCATCCGGCAGCTGAGAGAACACAGACATGTGATCACCACGAGGTCTCTGAGGAATATTTGTGTTTAGTGACCGAAACACTGAAACTGACTCGACGTTCCTCCGTATCCCAGAATCCATTGCATGCTGGTCATATTTACTCAGTCTTCATAAAGTCATAAAGTCACATGATGAGTCAAACTCTTTTTTTCATACTCAATTTTGTGGCTTACTTTCTAAATTAACAGATTAATAATTGGATATTTTTTCTATAAAATGAACTGCGCTCGCGTCTGACCAACATTTTCAGTTTAAATGATAAAGAACAGAGAAGAGTTGCCATAAGCTCTCTGCTCCTGACATGAATCAGAGAGAATTCAGCATTTTCACAGAAACAGTTTCTTAATATCCGGTCAATAACTGACTAATAGTTTCAGCAGGTGACTGAAGGTCACTGATGATTGATGTGAAGCAGTAAGCAGAGCCTGCAGACACAGTTGGAGTCGTCCCCTCTCACCGTTGTCTCAGAGTGGATTTTGTCCAGGTGGGTGTGGACGGCCCGTCGGTCCGGGTCACAGAGGGTCACCTGAAGCGAGAACAGGGGAAAGATGTTGAATCTGCTCTGCTTTTACTAAACACACTATGATAAACTTGTTCAAACACACAGATATTGTAATATTTAGTTGTAATATTTGAGTAGATTTTTATGCTGTTGGGGTGATTTTATGAAAACTGCCAAAACCAGTCTGTCACCAGTTTAACAACACTGAACACATACAGGACTGCGACCCACTCACTCACTCACACACACACACACACACACACACACACACACACACACACACACACACACACTCACTTTGGCTCTCAGCGCCAGCAGCAGCAGACTCCTCTGTCTGTCCGTCAGCAGCTGCGGGACGGCCTCTGTTACCAGGGAAACAAAGTCCTCCAGCATCCCATAATGCCTGACGCTCTGCTGGCGTGCGACCTGCCACATGGCCGCTGTGAGCAGGCGGAGGGGAGGGACGAGGAGGCGCACGGAGGAGAGGGGGGGGGCGGAGGCTGGGGAGGACAGGAAGAAGAGCACAGGTGAGACTGACCACACGATGAGTTCAGCCTCAGGTGTCACACCTGAAGAGAACAGACCTGTGCTTCCTCTATTGGGACAAGTCAACATGTCTGCTGGAGAGAAAACCTTTTATCATCATAAATCGTCATCATCTGCTGATGCTCTAAATGTGCTTCAGTAAATCAATGAACATCCAAACACATGTGACTAATGTTCCTGTCACACAGTGGATGTTTGAACTGGTCACAGCAGGTGAAGCAGAGGGATCAGAGAATTCTGTCCAATCACAGCTCATCCAGGTGTGTCAGTGCAAACACACCTTAATGGCCAGGAGACTTTATTGATCTCAATAAACTGTCTATTACCACCTTTAATAAGGTGGTTTATGGCCACAGGAGCCAGTTTGGTTCAATTCAAAGCCAAACTCCATTAAAACATCTCAGAATTTAATGTTGCGTTGGTTATGAGTTCGTTAACATAAATTATTTTAAAAAGCAGTTCCTGATGAATTAATTCATGTATTTTAAATATAAAGACGATTTGCTCAGTAGCTTTTTGGCTAAAACGACCTGACGATATTAACATTTTTAACTGTTAAAATTTGCCTCTTTAACTAAAATAATCACGATTTTTTAATGTTGCCGAATTAAACTGCAGCTACAACCGACTCAAAATAGCGACTGTGACATTTTCCACAATAAACATTTACTCATACAGACGTTAAAGTTTGTTAAAGAGCAGAGTTTTTTCATGCAGTTCGGAGCGTCTCGGCTGGACGAAGCCCCGCAGGTCGAATCTGCTGCTTAACGTTTGTTTCTCGGTTAGTTTTCAGATGAAACTCGATCCTGATGGAAACACAGTGAAGTGATGAAGAAACATCATCATCACGAACCCATTCTGCTGCTTCTGCCTCACGTTCAACAGCTGGACGAGCTAACGGCTAACAGCTAACAGTGTTTACAGTCCGGCTAACACTTCCGCCTTCGAACCGGATGTTAAAAAAATACAAACACTTCCTGTTGCGCGTGCGCGTGAGTGAGGTTTATTTTCGGCCCTCGTGCAGTTTGAGGATGAAAGGTCATTGAGTTTATTGAAGAGAACGAAGTTTCCTCCAATCAGCAATCAGCAATCAATATTATCATTATTAATATTATTATTATGACATTTACAACGTAAAAATAAACTATTTCTGTGGATGAACTGTTTCTCAAGTATCTCAAACACTTTTATCATTTCTGTCCTGCAGCTTCATCATCACATTCATTGCTTCAGATTATATTTGTGATTTGAAGATTTTCCAAGTAAAAGCTTCTGTGTGTTTGTAGCAAAAATGGGTTTTTTTAGAAACATAAACAAGACCAGATGTGTTATAACCTTTAAAAACTAGACTGTTATTCACATTTTAAACATCTATTGCCAGATGAAAAACTCCACTGTAGAAGATCAGTGATTCCCTTCGTCAGCTGACATGAAGAGTGGCTCGACTGGCTCGTCTCTCACCTCTCACCTGCTTTTACAGTAAGCCAGGTGTAATCTGCCTCCTTCCTCCTGTGCTCAGTAAATGGATTATCAGTCTGTGGGCAGCAGCGCAGAGAGAAGAAAAGGACATCAGCCGTGGAGGAGGAGGTGCAGAAGAACCGCAGGCTTCATTTTTGCGTCTGTATGGATCCGAGGGGAGCAGACGCAGGTCGACGCTCAGCTCTGGACTTGTGGATCTGTTTCTCACGTAATCCGTCCGTCCATCGCTTCTTCATCCATCCAGACACCCATCCGTCCTCGATCCATCCCTGGCAAACTGTCCAGCTGCCAACTGCTGACTCAGCTGCTTCTAACTTAGCTTTAACAAGGCCTTGATGCACTTCAGCCCTTTGTTAACTTCTTTAATTTAACCTGTGACTGAGCCGGGTTAAATTCACCAGCCTGGTTTTCATTGAGCTGCTTTACAGCCTGGTTGTAAATAAACCTGGACGACACCTGATTCAGTTTTGTTGAAATTCAGCCGCAACCTGATTCTAATCCGGCTGGAAAAACCAACACAGTTCGACTGAAGCTTCGGCTCCATCACAGCCTGACTGCAGTTTTATTGATCAGTATTAGTTGTAGCTTCATAAACACAAACATCCTCAGAATGGATCCAGACAGACAAGAAGCTGAAGTGTTTTCAGACACAGAAGAGCAGGGTCCTGTCAGAGCAGAGGAGGAAGAGGAGGAGGGGGAGGAAGAGGAGGAGGAGGATGAGGAGGAAGATGCTCGGATCTTCAACGCCTGGATGCAGCGGTACAGAGGGGGAGGACGGCAGGAGAAGATCGGAGAGGAGGAGGAGGAGGGAGGAGAGCCAGAGGGAGGAAGAGCTGAGAGCAGAGGCAGCATGGGGCCGCCGGTCCGGATGAGGGCCGACCGCCGGGCGTCGCTGCCTTGTCCAGTAAGAGAAGAGACAGCGAACCAGCAACTCAACGCTGGTTATATGATGAAGTGTGTGTGAGGCCCAAAACAACTGAGCATTAACAACATAGTTTATCCATTAAAGCTGCATTCAATCATCCTGAGGACTTTGGCAAACATCAGTAACCATGACTCGATGTTGACATGGAGGGTGTTTATGAGCCAGAAGGTGAAAACTCCACGAGTGACTCTTCTGTTGAGCTCGGTTCAGTCGTCACTTCTTAAGGACATTTGTCGTTGAGTTACTTCCTGTCATGATCATTTCTGACTTGTAAACACTCTTCATGTCAACATCCAGGATGTAAATATGACTGGAAAACTTCCTGAAAGCTCCAGTATGTCCAACTTGGCCTTTAATAAAATGGAAACACGTGTGGATGCTTGACGTCAGTGCGTATTGAAGGTAATTAAACCTAAATGTAATGAACATAGAGCTCTATTGTCAATGTGCAAACCCTCACATGACCGACTCTGCAGTCGAATGACCATCGTCAGTCGTCCAATGATGTGAAAGTGATCACGGGAACCGTTCTCCTCACTTCATCCATCCACATGACGTGAACTGCGTCTGTGTGTTTTCCTCACGGTTTGCTCGGCAGTGACCTGCTGACCCGGCAGCATGTTCACTCGTTTTCAGGAGAAAGTGCAGATCAGTCCGTCCCAGTTTGTGTGAGCGGCCGGCTGAGTCTTCAGTCAGGGAGGAACGTGTCTCTTCAGCCTTTCAGAGCTTCTCAGGATCCATTTTTAGCTGCATGAGCATCAAGTGTGCTGCTCTGTGAGGTCGGCTCAGCCGCTAATGAGGCTTTCAGACCCGCGGTCTGTCCAGTGTTGACAGAATTATTGGATCAGGGATCAGTCTGGTAAAATAGGAGCCATTTATCATATTAAGTAGAGAAAATGTGAACTCTAAAATGTGACTGAATTAAAACTGTGCTAACTGGTACCGCTGGTGTTTACTGCACTTTGAGGTAGAGGTGGTGACCAGTGAAGCCAGTCAACCGTCCCTCTGTCTTTGTCCAGGCCACCCTGTCCTCCATGCAGCTGTCCCGTCTCCACTCGTCCACTCGGGCTCCCATCACGGCCAGGGCCCTGCTGCATCGCTCCTCGTCCCGCCGCCTCCTGCTGTCACCACAGGAAGGCGCCGCCCCCACCTCGGAGCGTAGAGCCTCCCTCATCACAACCATCCCAGAGGCCACGGCGCCCGAGAGGAGGGCCACCTTCAGGAGGCGCAACGTCATGTCACTGGTGGGTGGAAGGACAAATTTATCCATGTGCCACGATTCCTGCATGAGACAGTTTGAGATGATTCACAGGATTTAAGCTTTAAAGGGCCAGTTCAACATTTTGTTGTGACCTAGAAAGTGGCGTGAAATTGAAATACTCAAGTGAAGTACAAGTGATCTTTGTGTCTCTGTGCAGAGTGATGCAGACAGTGTTTGTCTCATCTGTCATAACGACCTGAATCAAGGAACCGGAGGCACCAGAGAGTTGCAGTGTACACACACCTTCCACAAAGAGGTAACACACACACACACACACACACACACACAATGAACAGAGTGATCAGGAAGCTCTACCTGACAACGTAACACAGAGCAGGAAGTGGTGGAAGAATTCAGACATTTTATTTAAGTAAAAGTTGCAACATCACACTGTACTTAAGTCAAAGTATAAAAGTATTGCTAACAAAAAGTACTAGTATCTAAAGTAAAAGTACTCATTATCACTGTATCATATATTGTATGATCAGATTATTATTACTAAACAACTAAGTATGAAATGAAATGACCGTTGTGTCTTTTTGTTGTAGCGTCTGTATTAAACATTAGATGGTAGTTTGACGCTCCTGCTCCATCATCAGCATCAGAAAACAAAAAGAGCGCGTAGAGATACATGAACATCTTTTATTTCTAAAAATCTGTTTCTAGCTTCCACCACATTTTGCTTTCATTCATATCGCTGGGTTCACATCTCAGCTCAGAGGGAAGAAAGGAAGTCTGAGGGTTTCTGTCTGGGTTTTGTAACCTCAGAATTCACATGAGCATCTAAGTGTCCTCTTTGTGTCTCTGCAGTGTATTGAGGAGTGGCTGTGGAGGAAACAGGCCTGTCCTACATGTCATGTCCAGGTGTCCATACCTCAGCCCGTCTACTGGAGCTCCACCAGGGTCAAAGTCCCCTGAACCCACCAGAGACACGGTGTCACACTGACCTCGATCTAAACCAAAGGACTGGGACACGTTCAAAGCTGTGGACTCTGACATCACTGAAGTCCTCCTAAACGTCCAGCAACATTTTTTTCTTATCAGTGAACTAACGTGTGTGTGTAATGTGTGTAGATATCTATGAAAAGGCCAATGGTGACACTAATGTACAACCACAATAACCTCACTCACTCTGTGTGTGTGTGTGTGTGTGTGTGTGTGTGTGTGTGCAGTTACAAGAGAAGAAGTTAGAGTTACCACCAAACTGACTTTGTTTTTACAGCAGCATTGTTAAGATTTTTGAATAAAGTTTGATTGTTTGAATAGAACAAAGGGTATTTTAATTCTTCTGCATTCAAAATGTCAGTAATTTGTAAACAAGTGCTCGAAGTAAAATGATCCAAAGTTTTTTTGAAGAACTACAGTGATACATTTCCTTCGAAGATGCAGCAGTCAAAAGTAAGTAAGTAAAAGTATGTGAGTACTACAATGTACTTGAAGTATGAAAAGTAAAAGTACTCACTGTGCAGTTGAGTAAATGTACTGAATTACTTTCCAGTGGGTGAGGATATGTTATAAAAACACTGATACATTGATAAAATGCAGAAGATTTTCTTTTTTCGTCTCAGTTACATAAAAAAAATAGTTTGTTGATTTCCTGCTGTTTTGTTTGTTCATTAAAAACTTCTCATTATGTTGAATTTGTATATTGATGTTGACGGGGAGGACACAGCGCCCCCTTTGCTCCGCCTGTGGCCAGAGGCGGGACTGCAGGCGGAAGTGCTGCACCTGTTGACTCTTGTTGAAGAGAAACCTGCTGCACCTGAAAGTGGAAACACCTGGACAACTCCTGGAACATCAACGACAGTTTCGTCCAGAGTCCTGCAGACACACAGAGATTTGATGGATAAATTAAAGAAGGTGCTGAGCGGCCAAGATGAAGGAAACACGGACGGAGCCGGAATCATTGAGGTGATGTTAGCATCTGAGGACTGTTAGCATCTGAGACTGTTAGCATCTTAGACTGTTAGCATCTGAGACTGTTAGCATCTGAGACTGTTAGCATCTGAGGACTGTTAGCATCTCATGTTGTTGACAGTCTGTTAGCTCTTTACTGGGAAAGTTAACCAGTTAAACACCAAAACTGAAATGTAATGAGAAAGTTTTCAGATTATTTACTTCAGTAAAAGTACTAATACCACAGAGTAAAAAAATGTAAATGTGTTTTACACCAAATGATTTTACAGGAGCTTCATTACATTAACTTTGTTTTCAACTTCTCTGTCAAAAAGTCTCATTTATTTGAGAAGAAAAAAGTTTGATATGTCACTTTTATTTTTATTCAGTGTTTATTTACCCTGATGCTAAACTTTCTTTTTCACATCCTGGATCCTGATGTGAACCTGCTCATGTCAATATTTCCTTTAGCCTGAAGGAATCTGTGTTTAGTTTCTCTCTTCAAACTGCAACCAACCATTATTCTCACTGTTGATCGATTATTCGTTCAGTCTATAAAATATCAAAGAAATGTTAAAAAATGCTCATCGCAGTTTCCCAGAATCAGGAGTGACGTCTTCAAATTGCTTCTTTTTTGCCTGCCTGTACCAGTAATTTATTTATGTTTCTGTCAAAGTAACTTTTGGGTGGAGACGAAATAAAATCAACCTCAAACGTGAATTGGAGACTAAATAATACTTTAGAGTTAACGTTAAAACATGAACATTCTTTAAAGCGAACAGAAACATGATGATGTGATGATGTCTCTGCAGAGAGCCAATCAGGCGACGACGCTGGCCTGGGGGACCAGGATGAAGGGCTTCGTGGTCTGCTTCGCGCTGGGGGGTTTGTGTGCCGTCCTGGTGAGTCTGCCTTTCTGTCTGTCGACCTGTCTGTCTGTCTGCCTGCCTGCTCCTGTGGTCACAGTCTGCCTGTCTGTCTGCCTGCCTGTCTGTCTGTCCAGGGTACCTGTTTGCTGTGGATTCCAGGTATTGGTCTTGCTGTGTTCGCTGTCCTCTACAGCGTGGGAAACATCTTTGCTCTGACCAGGTAACAACCAGAACCAAGCACGAGTTCCACACAGAAACAGACTCAACCAGTCCAGATTTAGCTGAACCGGGTTGAACAGGGTCAAGCTCCCTCATCCTGGAATAAACTGACTTCTGTTCAGCTCTGTGTCTTCAGTTTGACTTTAAACAGGAAACATCACTCTCTAGTGGTGGACGTCAGGATCACACGGCCCCAGACCACCTCACAAACAGACTGGTGTGAGCGTCAGAAATCCCAGCATGCAAAGCTGAGAGAGCAGATTTGAATATCAGACAGAAACATAACATCTTGTAATACTTCAGTAAAACTGTCGTCCAAATTTTTCACCTGTCAAACCTCAGTTTCAACTTAGTTTCATCCTCGTTAATCTGAAGTTTTGTGTTTCACTGTGATCTCAGCACCATGTTCCTGATTGGTCCGTGCAAGCAGCTGATGACCATGTGTGCTAAAGTGAGAGCTTTGGCCACCATCATCATGCTGGTGAGAACAAATGTGTTTGGACACAGATACACTGGATTTATTGGTTCATTGGTTGCATGAAATGAAAATACTCAGGGGAACAATACTTATAGTGATGTACTGTGAAATAAATGTACTCTCATTTTCCACTGAACAAATTTGTCAACTCTTTAAAATTTTTAAAATCATTTCAAATTTGATGTATAATTTCTATAATCATCACAAGAGGACAAACTTTTGTTTCGAAGCAAAGACGGATATTTCTCAGCCTGTAATCATGACAACACAGGATCCTGATGCTTGAGTCTGAGGTTAAACTGAAATTTTGATAGCAAACACAGTGAGTGTGTGTGTGTGTGTCTGCAGGTGTGTCTGGCGTTGACGCTGTGTGCTGCTCTCTGGGTGAGAAACACAAACACAAACAGGTTCTCGTGTCTTTTTCTCAGTTTGTTTATTTAATTTCTTTAAATGTCTGTCTCTGTCTGCAGTGGAAGATCATTGCCCTCGCTCTGCTGTTCTGTATCTTACAGTTTCTGGCATTCACCTGGTATTAAAACTCACACACGCACACACACACGCACACACACACACACACGCACACACACACACACGCACACACACACACACACACACACACACACACACAGTAAATATACATATATGGACAGTACATAATTACATATGTGTCTGTTTGACCTGTCTGATTCAGCCTGTTGTTCCTCACAGGTACAGCCTTTCATACATCCCATTTGCCAGGTAATACACACACACACACACACACACACACACACACACACAGATGTAAAGAAGCAACATGGAACATAAACATTTTGTCAGCTGCTTTGTTGCTGAGCTTTTCCTCCACATTAAACTTGAAGTCACTTGATAATCAGAATGACTGATAAATAAACTGATTGATTCATGGTTTGATAAAATTATTTCTCGAATATGAAAATCTTAAAACCGTGTTTTAATCTCCTCTCTCTCTCTTTCAGGGACGGCATCATCAAGCTATTTTCAATCTGTTTCTAGACGTCTCGTCCCTCCCAGTGACCTCCTGTCTGACCAATCAGGACGAGGATACTGTGAGGTGTGTATCCAATCAGCAGTGTGCAGCCGCTCCTGGGAAACTCTTGAACTGACCAAGGCCTTAAATATTTTGCCCTCCAAACCTGTGAAAACCGCGTATCTTAAAAACCACCTCAGACCTGGACTCTGTGGAACCGGTTCACTCTCCGTCAACAGTTTGTGTTGTTGAAGCCACTGTTAGCTGTTAGCATCATGTCCTGTGTCCCGGACGGGTCCACGTGGACCGCCACCTGTCCTACCTGCCAAGACTGATCCGAACACAATATTTATAGTTTGAATGTTTTACTGCAGCTGCACAGTTCACAGTCAGGGAACACATAGAGTTGATCTGAATTAAGAACAAAACTACAGAATTTCTTACATGATTTTAACATATTTTTTACCCAAAATAACAACTTGTAACGTTAAATTCAACAATACATGAATGACAGCTTTTTTATTGGACAGACACAGTAAAGCCACGGATTGTTGTGCTGCTGAAGGTGGATGATTGTTGCAGAACATTTCTCAAGTTGTCATATCACAAAAAGCATCAGAGCAAAAAAGGTCAAATCTTTGAAAATGTTCCTGAATTATTTGATGATCTTTTTTCAACTGTCCCACAATGTTACAGGACTTTGATGCTAAATCAACAGTCAACTCCTTTAAGGGAACAGTGACAGTGTTTTTTAACCAAACAATAATTGTAATGGCCATTTTTTATAGAGAACCTTTCAAATCAAAGTTACAAAAACACGGGCCTTTTAGATCAGCTGCATCCTTCAGGACAGCAGCCGTTTATGAACCTTTTTCTGTTTTTGTCTTCAACTGTAAATGTAATGTAGTGATGTGAGACATGACAGGTTTGTCTGAATAGCAAACACAAAGAAACAACAGAAAAACAAGCCAGTATAAAAAGACACATTTAACTAGAATCAAATAGAAGATTAAAAAAAACAATAAAACGCATGAAACAGAAATAAAAGAAAAGATGATTCAATAGTCCAAGATTATTTTAGTACGTTCCTGAATGTTTTTCAGTCATTAACGTTTGGTTTTTATTCTCATGTTGAGTTTGTGGTAGTTGGTCGCTGCAGGTTCACAAATAACGAAGGACCAAGCACTTTGTTCTGGTGATAGCTCCAAATCATTTCACTAAACCGAACTGTGACGAACCTCATAGTTAAAACATTTCTGTGTTTCTGAACGGTCACGTTTCTGTTTGTCTGCACTGTCACATTTACTGCTTTCATTGTGTGTCTTTCCTGATTTTATTCGTTGGAACTATTTTAATAAATATGTATGTCTGTATTTAAGAAACAAAGTTTCAGCAGTTTGTGTAAATGCCTGAAATGGAGGAGAATGTCAGCAGCTGCAGTTCCGCCTCCTCTCAGTAGTTTGGTGTTGGACGGGAGTCGTCCCTGATTTGACGATGGATTCTGATCGGATCTGGAACAAAATGTTGTTTCTTAAATAGATCAAATTTGTTGTGTGTCCACGTTTGTGTGAGTGGATGTTACCTGTTTTTCTGATGTTTACCTGCCGCCTCGTCTTCTTTCTGCCTGTTAAGTCTCTAAAGCCTGTAATCTCCACCCGTCACTGCCTGCTGATTAAAACACACACACGCAATGAAACGAACCCTGAAACGCACACACCCTCCCTTTTTACGGCAGCGACCGCCGTCCAGATATCGGATGTCGCCGCAGACTGACGGACGGAGCTTTCTGTGTGTTTCCAGATGTTCTCCACTTGGATTTGACCTATTCTCCATTACATGCTGATCTGAGCAGCTTATGGTGTTTTTCTTCAACACTGTCATGTGACATTTAAACCTCCAGGAGGAACAGGCTGCTGCATTTTACCGTGATGTGGTCGGTCCGGTCATAAAATCACTTCAATCAATTAGTTAATTGATTAGTAATTGTTTACGTGTTCGTCAGGTTTTGGGCTGTTGGTTGAAGTCAGACTGAGGCGTAAGATTCATCCACCTTAAAAACAGCTTCAGAAAAACCTCGTCCACACTCAAACCTGAAGCTCTTTTCAAAAAGTTCACTTTTCCTCAATAACACTTAAACAAAGCTGGTGTTTTCAGACGCGTCCACTCTGAGAATCCACCCAGCAGACGCTTCCTCGTCCACACTCCAGGTCGATGTTTAGTAGCTTTATTATCTGTGGGGACGTGCGTGTTGGAGAAGGTTTTATTTGTTCACTCTGAAAAACCTTCTTTACTTTTTCAGATTTTTCCACTTTGGACACTTTTGGTTCCTAATTTTTGCTTCAGCCCCACGTTTTCTAATTACAGGCCAATAAAGCTTCAGTGAAATTAAAATGGAGTGGTAGAGCGAGGCTGTGTGTGTGTGTGTGTGTGTGTGTGCGCGCATGTGCATGTGTGTGCGCGCGCGTGTGTTATGGAGAGAGAGAGAGTGGTAGAGCGAGGCAGTGTGTGTGATGGAGAGAGAGAGAGCGTGGTCGAGCGAGCTATAGTCAGACTGATATCTGCTGATTGTTTCTCGTGTGTTCAGTTGAGGCTGAGCTGCTTCACATTACAAACCAAAAGACAATCAACTCTTTGATTAATTATTATTATTGTTCACAGTTATTTTAACTAACACTTACTTCTATTATTTCTCACATTTTATTTTTGGATTCTTTCACCTTGTTAGTGTCGTGTCACACAGGTAAGTCCACTTTTAATTTCTATCAGCTGTTATTTATTAATGATCTGTTTTCAAAAATGCAGGTGATAAAATATTTTCATGAATGTGATCTTTAAAACACAATCGATTGTTTTGTATTTGTTTTGTCTTTTCTTTCATATTCATGTGTCAGTATTCATTTTTTCATATCATCATCATAATGAAGTCATTTAATTGAATAAACAAAGAACATTATAATTATTAACAAACCCACACAAGTACTGAATATCTGAGAATATAAGAAGTAGGAGAAATGTGGACATGAGTGATTTTTGAAGTTAGAAATATTCTAACAAAACAAAAATAAAAATACAATATTGAAGCTTTAAACATAATTATTATTTTACAATCATTTAATTGGAGGTTTCAGTGCTTTAAATTACATTGATGTTTAAACACGCGGCTGAAATGTGTCTGTCCCTGTTGTTCCTCCAGATTATTATATTCCATAGTTTTATCATTAAATATTAATATTACCTCAGAAACTCTTAAGTCTAATAAAGTAAAATTCAAAATTCAAATCTATGTTTCTGAATAAATGACTGTAGTAAAGTGGTTCTAGTTATTAGTCACTGATCTATAATGTAAATTATTTAATGATGATGTTGATAAATATAATTATTGTTATTATTGTATTATTTATATTTTTCCTTTTTTCCTTTTAATTAAACTGTAAAACACTCAGTAAATCAAACCTATAAACTACATTTTGTTTGTGTTTCATTGTTCCACTGAATCTTTGAACATTTGTTTGCTGCTCATAATTAAACTAGTATTGAAACATTGTTTTGGAAATGAAGGATGAAACAGGATGTTTTGTACGAGCTGTAATGAAACTGGAACCAAAGTAAAAACAGACACATCACATTATAGACGGTGTTTGTCCTGTCGCTTCAGTCATGAAACAAATACGTTCATTTAACATCTTCGTTCAAAACCATCAACAGGCGAGAAAGTGTCTGAATAAAATACAGAAGAATAAAAGTGAATCTCTGAAGCCTCAGGAAGAACTAGTTTACTGTGTTTGGACAAAGAGCATCTGTGTCTTTGCAAATGAAAGAAACGGAACCTTAAAAAACAAAGTTTGTGT
Source organism: Holacanthus passer (assembly GCA_025331565.1). Lineage (NCBI taxonomy): Eukaryota > Metazoa > Chordata > Actinopteri > Pomacanthidae > Holacanthus > Holacanthus passer. Next base: position 43,057 of record JAFREQ010000219.1, on the reverse strand, counting down.
TGAGGTCTAAAAATGATTGAAGGTGTTTTAAAGCTGAAAGTTCGTCCCCGAGTAACTGATGCAGTTTCTTCTGCTCCAGATGTCGACAGACTTAAATCTGACCGAGCTTTTATTTAGTGGATTCAAAGGTTTGATGATGTGTTCGGGACTAAAGTGTCTCAGCAGAAAGTCGCAGAGATCTGAGTGTGTACCTGCTCAGGTGTCTGAGGTTCCTGTTGTTACATGTTGGTTTTTAACAGAACGTTAGACTACACTCCAAACCCTCACACATTTTAAATGTGGAAAAATCAAAAACCTATGCTGAATTAATTTGGTCTCACTCAGAGACATCAGAGGAACAGTTCGTGAATTAAAACTATGTCACATCCTGTTTGTGCTTCATGAGCTCAACGTTCCCTCATTATCACAGAATATATGAAGAAATATCGTTCGTTGGTGCTTCCTCAGTCCAACTGTCCTCGTTACTGCTATTTCCCAAGTGTTTGTCACTAAATGTGCCGGACAGAGTTGTTTTTTAAGTAGAAACCTAAAGGAAATAATCGACATTTCATCACAACATCAACTATTAGTGGAATCAGTCTGTTTGTCACTGAGGTGGAAAAACAGCTTCTTTTGATGAATTCAGCCTCAGATCAGAGACGCGAGTGTTGAAATGAGTGGAATTCAGACGACAGTGTTGCTCTCGATAACAACACGGCCGAGAAAACCAGCTTCTTTTAACCGGGTTTGGTCGACTCGTGCGTCGTTTGTTCCTCAGTATCCAGATGTCCGTGTCACTCTACTTGTTTTCCAGCACCAGTAACTGTGTTTGTTTGTCCAGATGAAGGTGGAGGGCTTACAGGAGGACGGGGACTCTGGTTCCGCGTCCTCGGCAGACCGGACGGCCGCCGGCGTTCGGCCCGGCGGGACGTCGGCGTGCAGCCCCGGCTCGGCCGAGCGCTGCATGTCCCGGCTGCTGAGCGCGGTGGAGAGCGAGCTCCAGGCCGGCCGGGAGAAGGGCGACCCGACGGAGAGGGAGCTGAGGGTGACGCTGGAGGACACCGAGCTGTGGAGGAAGTTTCAGCACATCACCAATGAGATGATCGTCACCAAGAACGGACGGTAACGACTGAGGCGCTCGGTCAGATGATCGGGGTTCACATCTGTGGTTCAGGTTCAGGCCACTAAACCTGCTTAACTTGGTTCACACAGGTGTTTCCACCTGTTCTGGCTGATTACACTTCTGCTCAGGTTCAGGTGACATGAGGTCAACAGACTTGAATGATGTCAGACAGATGTCAATCAAACACAGTGTGTCCACGTCTGAACCTGATGTCTGATGGCGTCTCACCTGTGAGGGAGGACTCTGCTTGTTCCGGTCCTTTTTTTGAGCTCAGCGTTTCAGTGTGTGAAGAGAGAACCGAGCTGCTTGTTGAGGTCAGAGGTCGTGTGACAGCAACAACTTTCTGTCTCTAAGTCTCGGTGTGATCGATCATTTTGAACGTCGATATTCATGTTGGTTTTGTCTGTAGTGATTTTAGGAGCCGTGCGTCTCAGCTCCTCAGCTGATTTGGTTGTGATGCAGAAAAGAGGATTTAACCGTTGTCATGTTGTTCAGGTGTTTCGTCTTTAACACTCGTCTCTAAAAATATACCTGGATGAATTCATCTGGACACAAATCGCTTTTACACAAGAAACGGGTTTAATTAGCTGAAAGCAAATTCAGCTGCTTTGACTGATCACTTTCCATAAAACATGATGTGAATGAATCCTCACAGACTGAAACACAAAGATTCAGTTTTCTCCTCCAGAACACACCAGAAACACACACACAAACTGTAAGTGAAAAGTTTTGTTGGTGACTCGTCCATATTATTCCAGGATTTTACATGAATGTTATTTTTTCTGCCTCTGACAGGAAGCGTCTGTGTTTGAAGCTGACTCCAGATCAGCCGGGGTTATTCATTAGTCTCGATCGCAGCCGTTAACGTCACTGCGTGTGTGTGTGTGTGTGTGTGTGCGTGTGTGTGTGTGCGTGTTTTGTGCCGAGCCGAGGCGGGTCGACCGGTCGCGCCCCGCGGTGGGAAAACACTCCATTCACACCTGCAGAACGCCACTTCAACTGCTGTTACTGATGGACAGCAGCGTGTTTGTCTGAACGCAGCTTTAGACGCATGAAAACTTGGGTTGCTTGTATTCGTTGCTATTAGGATGTATGATAAATATAAAAGAGCAGTGTTTCAAATTTGAGCTTCAACGATTTGTCCAATATCAGAAAATGAATCGCGTTTTAGTCATTTGTCAGGTAAAAAAAATTGATTTCTGTTTTACAAACGTTACAATTTGCTGCTTTTCCTCATCTTTAATGAAACTGATTAGTTTATAATAAATTTGAAGTGTTGCTTGGAGCAAAGCAACATTGTGAAGGTGTCACTTTGGGCTCTGGATCATTGTGACCACATTTCTCACTGTTTTCAATAATCGATCGATCGATGGAGAAAATAATCAGCAGATGAATCCAGAATGAAAAGAATCATTAGTTTCAGTCCTGAACAAAATAGTTGAAAATGAGCTCCAACAGGAAAAATGCTGCTTTTACATGAATGAGGAGGAAAAATCGTGTGACGACAGAAGATGGAACAGAAGAACAGACACAGACACAGTTTGATGCTCTGGACACTTGAAGGACATTTGACCTACAGACTTTTACTGAAGGAACATTTTCAATGCAGGACTCTTACTTCGAACAGAGTATTTTTACTCTGTGATATTGGTACTTTTACTGAAGTACAGATCTGAATCCTTCCTAACCAAATGAATTATTAGTTATTAAAGAATGCCCGAATGAATTTTAGACTCGTCGTGCAGAGCTGTTGTCTAAAGTGATTATTGAATATGTGAGTAATGAAAATGTAAACGTGTGTATTTGCGCAGCCGAATGTTCCCGGTGCTGAAGGTCAGCGTGTCCGGTCTGGACCCCAGCTCCATGTACTCCTTCCTGCTGGACTTCGTGCCGGCCGACGGCTGCCGCTGGAAGTTCGTGAACGGGGAGTGGGTGGCGGCGGGTCGGGCGGAGGGCCGCGGCGAGGGGCGGGGCCACGGCGGCATCTACATCCACCCCGACTCGCCAAACTTCGGAGCTCACTGGATGAAGGCGGCCGTGACCTTCAACAAGGTCAAACTCACCAACAAGGTCAACGGAGCAGGACAGGTGTGTCTCTTCAAACCCTTCTTCCTGTTTACACGTTGAAAATAAACTTGATATTAAAATAGAGATTAGAATCGACTCAACCTTAGCCCAGTTTGAATTCAGGTTATTTGTTTATTATTTCCTTCCTGTTCTCTCTCTTTCATTCATTCTTTTTTCTTACTTTCATTTGTCTGCTTTTTTAACTTTCCTTCATTTAGAAACTTGTCCATTCTGTCCTTTTTCTTTCTTTCATTCATAATTGTTCTTTCTCTTCATTCTTTTTCATCATCTCATCTGCATTTCTTTCCTTCTTCTTTCCCTTCCCTTCTTTTCTTTCCTTCTCTTCTTCTTCTTCATTCTTATTTTTCTTCTTCTCTCCTCACTTTTTCTTCCCCTCTCACTCTTCTTCTTCTGTCCATTATCGGCCTCTCCATGTCAAGAGCGTCTCTTCCTCCCTCCCTCACTCTCTCTCCCTCTCTCTCTCCTCCCTATATTGTATTGGAGTGGGCGAGAGACTACTGCCTCTAATTAGCCACTTCAGTCCCTCTCCTCGCTCACTTCACCTGCTCGCCCCCTCGTAACCACGGGAACGGGATAAACAGCTCTTAATTGGCCGGCGGCAGTTTAATGCACTTCCTGTCGAGAGCCGTTCACCACTCAGAGAGGCCTTCACACATACACACACACACACACACACACACATCCAGCACTACAAAATTGGCAATAATGTTGTTTATATTTACCCCATTATCCCTGTCCAAACACACACACACACACACACACACACACACACACACAGTGGGCAGTAATGCAGAGCTGGAACAGAGAGCTCGGCCATAATGAAATAATTGCTCAGCTTATTTGTACATTATGGTAATTATGTTTTTTACTGGGAAATTAATTTACCCATCATGCTTCAGATGGACGAGAGAGAGAGAGAGGTAAACTATATTCAAACACACACACACTCCAGCTAATGTGGGCACTGCCAGGGTAAACACACACACACACACACGGTGTGTGAGTGTCGGGGTCAGATGTGAAGCCAGCCTCTCAATCTGAATAGAAAACAGTTTGTTTTTGTGTGTCTGCCTGGAGAGCTCGGATTGGTTAATTGGGCCTCGTTAGTGAGGGGGAGGAGGAGGTGGAGGTGGAGGTGGAGGGGTTGATGGAGAGATGGACGACAGATGGATAAAAGAGTGTTTGGGCCAAAAGACAAAGATGGCTCCACTCCATAAACTCTCCTGCAGACTGACTGATGGACAAAAACTACACCTGGATTCAATGTTTGTTTTCATTCATTCCAAAGTACAAATGAGTTTTCAAACTTTCACTTTAGTTCCTGTTCAGACAGGACGGACAGTGGAGGCAGCACTGACGGACGTGAGCAGGTTATTTTGAGGTACTTGTACTTTACAAGAGTATTTCCACTGCAGTTCTCTGATAACTTCAGTTACTTTACCTTAATTCTGTTTATTAATGCAAACGATAATCAACTAATGAATGATAGATTAAACGAGCAGCAGAATAGAAAGTACACGTGGATCTGAACATGATGAGTACTTTTACTCTTGGTCCTTTATTTTTCAATGTTGACACTTTCATACCTAAATTTTGAACTGCGCTTCTGTGTTGGCTTCATTTTTCAGCCCCAGAAGTTGCTGCTTGGTATAAACAGGTGTGGGCAGGTGTGTGTGAGCAGGTGTGTGTGAGCAGGTTTGTCTCTGTGTCTTCAGATCATGTTGAACTCTCTCCATAAGTACGAGCCTCAGCTCCACATCGTGTGCGTCGGCTCTCGTCACCGTCTGGTTTCCAACGTTTCCTTCAAAGAGACTCAGTTCATTGCCGTCACAGCCTACCAGAACGAAGAGGTACACACACACACACACACACACACACACACACACAATGATGTTCGACGTTGTGCATCACTCAGTCTAAATGCAACTTTTCAAATGAAAAGATTTAGTTAAAGGTTAAAGTTTGAGTTTCTTTTATAGTTACAAACAGGAGACACTTTCAGGCCGACAGAAGAATTTAAGAAAAGGTGAAATGATAAATAAGAGAAACGAGAGTTGTTGACTGTTGACTGTTGTTGACTGTTGAGACTGTTTTCTCCTGTGTTTGTCAGATCACGGCTCTGAAGATCAAATACAACCCGTTTGCTAAAGCCTTCCTGGACGCTAAAGAGAGGTACGATCTCCTCAAACTGCTGCTCACTGGACTTTTTATCAAACATCTGCCCACACTTCTGGAAAGTAACTAAGTACATTTACTCAAGTACGTGACCTGTAGTGTAACACCTGTAGTTAATTGGGGCTTTTACTGCAGTAAAGGACCTGAGTATTTCCTCCACCTCTGTGTTTGTGTTTGAGTGAATGAGAGTGTGTGAAGCAGCCAGGTGTCGGTCAGCAGACACTTGGCGCTTAGCATTTCTCACCAGGATACCAGCGGACGTTAGCGTTAGCTTGTGATTAGAGAGTTATTATGAGCTGCTCAAAGCTCCACCGTCTGGCTCGTTTGGAACGATGGTGTCAAGTGAGAGAGATACAGAAACCAAACACACAGGCTGCGTCCTGACGCTGTTTGATTCATCCTCCTCAGGAACCCGGGCGGGCGGGGCTTACAGGAGTCACTGGAGAGTCGAGCTGGGATTCAACCCTGTGAGTCCGACAACTTTTATTGGCCCTGGTTCAAATGTACTTTTCATGTACTTTCATGGTATATATCTGTAAGATGTTTATATAGTATCAGACATAAGTATATACAGTAGGATGACAGTGTGTGTGTGTGTGTGTGTGTGTGTGTCAGGCTGGTCACTGTGCTCGGCTGGAGGAGGTGGAGCTTTTCCTTATGGCGGCAGCCTCCCGCTGACATCACATCATCACCACGGTTACAAACACCATAGTTACCCGGGGCGACACACACCTTATCCTGCCACCTACCTGCCGCACCGCACACACTCCTCAGGTAACTCTGTGTGTGTGTGTGTGTGTAAATGTTCCGTACATTGACGCTGATGTTCTGGCATGTTTATATATTTCTGTATTTCTAATGTAGTTGAACAGAAACTTGAAAGAATGAGGATGTTTTTCTTCAAAGGTTAAATTGGTGCTTTGTGACCAGAGAAAACAGATTCCCAGAATGCACTGGGGCCCGTCACCTTCTGAGGCCCCAACAGTTTCAGGACAGCTCTGTGATGAAGAAGCAGGATTTCCTTCACACTTTGCTCTGTTCTGTCAGTTTGTCTGTCTGAAGGTGTTCAGGTGTTGTCAGATGGGTGGAGCAGCTCCTCCCCTCGTCCGGCCTCCTCCTCTTCCTCTCTGTCCTCCTCCACCTCCCTCCCCCTGACAAGCAGCGCTCCTTCCTCACAGCCGCCTCCTCCTCCTCCTCCTCACAGCTCCAGGTGAGGCTCCGCCCATAATGTAACAATAGAACCAGGTGAGGCTCCGCCCATAATGTAACAATAGAACCAGGTGAGGCTCCGCCCACAGCCTCATAAACTCACAGTTCAGTTTGTTGTCATTAAAGCTGCTGTCTGTCTGTAAATGTGTCTGTGTTCAGTCAGTATCCGTGTCTGTGGACGGTTGGATGCAGTGAGATAAGCCCCTCCCACTCACCCTGCACTACTCTCCACGGACCAATCAGCAGCGAGAGTATCATGCAGCCTGCCAGTCACGGCCGAGTGGGCGGGGCCGGTTGGCCACCCGGCCCCACCCACTCCTTCTGAGGAGCGATGTGATTGGCCGAATGATTAAAACCCACTGAGGACCGGCTGACGACTGGTCCTGACTGGTCCGTCCTGCTGGTGACTGCCAGTATGTACCAGTAGCTCTTTGTATGGACTGGTAACCACTGGTGGCTACTGAGAACTGAAGGGAACGAAATACTCCGACTGGTAAACTGGAAGTTAAGCTGTTGACTGCATGTAAATATGAATCATAATTTATTTCAGTCAGTAATTTAAAAAAATGTATGCGTCAAAGTTATAAAATTAGAGTAATCTCAGTTTTTTTGTCCTGATTCAGATTCTTCAGATTTTTCTTTCTTTTGCTCAAAAACTTGTAAAAACACACTCTATGCTGACATTGTTGGTGTTATGGCGCCCTCTGGTGTTAATGGTGAAAACATCATTTATTGGCTGCTCGTCCTGTCTGTCTTTATTCTAACATGTAAATATCTGTACAGTCCATCAGCTGCGGTTTTACAGAGAGTGATATTTGATTGATAGATTTTAATTACATGACGAATTAAAAGTCACATATTTGCTGTCCAGTTTCTTTGGTTGTTTCAGCTGCATGTTGCTGTTTTGTTGTTTTTCTCCTTCTGAAAAGCAGAAACTGAAAAAATAAATGAGCGTCTTCTGTTTCGTATCTTCGGCTCTGTTGTCTGTGGAAGACCTGAACTCTTCTTCTGCTCGTTGTTTGAATTTTGCTGCCTGGATGAGACAGAAACATCGACTGTCACTGTCTTTCTGCTCTGTGTCAATAAAGGTTCAAAGCAAAGTTTGCTTGTAATATTTTATTTTACCAACAAAAAGAAGCTTCACTGAGATGAACAGAAAGAGAAACAACTGAATCAATCAGGAACATATTTTCTATTTTATGTCTGAAATCCCAGGAACTCTTTAAATGAAATATTTTCCTCCAAGTATCTTGTTTACAGCAGCAGTTTACAGCAAGTTCCCCAAAACAAAAGTAATGAAAGAAAACTTACAAATGATTTATGTCAAAACTAAGAGATAATTAACAAAACAATAATATAGTAACTTAAAATGTTGCCTTTTAAATTCCAAATGATCAGACATGAGTCTTTTGATATGAAACTAAAGTCTTGTGTATGTAAATTGTGTATTTTTGTGTATTTATCGCTGCATGTACTGTGTGTTTATTCTTGTGCACAGATTTAAAATACTGTTTGATTAAAGGATTAAATAAATTATACATATTGAGGAAAATGTTAATTTATCATTTTGACTTTTAAAACTTTCATTGTTTCTCATGTACTATTTTATTTTAATCATTATCAATATGTTTTTCCACTGTGCATGAAACAAGACACTTTAAGTATTTATTTATTTGCTTGGCCTTAAATTTAGATGTATTGAGTTTTAAAAAATATAAAATCACATCGAGACTTTTATTTTGACGTGTATAGCCTCTTAATCTGAAATACTACCGGAAGTCGACCTTTACAACCCGGAAGTAGTTTTGAGCCTTGATTCGCATGTTAGCATTTCACATCAAAACAGACCGAGTTTACCGTTGAATGAAGGAACATCGGATGAGTTTGTTCTGGATTTAAGATCAAATTTAAAGGTACGAAATTGTCCGAAATTTGTTTTTTACATTTATGAAACTGTTTGTTTTCTGTCTGAAGCCTGAAATCAGCGATTTTAAACCAGTTTTTAACCAGAAGTGGATGAAATGACCCGTTTGTTAGCATGTTAGCTTCTAATACCTTTGACTGGTGATAATTAAAACCTGAATAAATTCACGTTTAAATTCAAACCGTTTGTGGAGCCGCGACGATTAATCGATTCATCAGCTTCAGATTTTATAATGAACGGATCAATTAGACATTTTCAATATGAATTTAACGACAGATCGCGTTTATGAACTTTTGCTTCTCTGTTTTGTCTCTGTGGAAACTGAATATCTGGTCGGACTGAAGGACATTTCATCACAGTTTAAATGTATTATAGATTATAGATAGAATATTTTACAGATCAAAAGATTAATCGATCAAGAGAAATTGATCAGTTACAGCTGTATTTATGTGACAGATACTCAGTGGTGTAATGTATCTAAGTACAGTTACTCTAGTACAAGTTTGAGGTACTTGAGTATTTCCATCTTAAGCTCCTTTGTACTTCTCCTCGGCTCCACCTCAGAGTTTGATGGTGAGCAGCTGATCAGTGTCTGCAGGGTGAATATTGATCAGATTGGAAATCATTACATATTAATGTAGAAATAAGAAGTTGAACTCCTGAAGCCTCCGGTGACGACAGGACAGGAAGTGTTAACGTCGGCTTTGTTTGTGCTTTGTTTCTGTCTGTTTTCAGGTTGAAGTGGCTGCTGAGGCAGCAGGAAGTCATGGCTCACATCACTATCAACCAGTACCTGCAGCAGGTAACCTCTGACCTCTGACCTTTACTCTGTCTGGAAAACTCTATTAGGAAGGAACGAAATGAATCCGCTTCATGTTCGTTGTGTTTTTTTCCCATGTGGCTTCTAGGGGGCTCCACAGTATTCACATAGTCACATCAAGACTTGTAGAGTCAGTCTTCTTCGTTGGTGTTTTCCTCCTGCAGGTTTACGAGGCCATCGACAACCACGAGGGCTCGTTCTGCGCTGAGCTGCTTTCCTTCAAACACCCGCATGTCGCCAACCCCCGGCTCCAGGTGAGGCTCCGCCCACTCACAGCACATAAGGTTGCTAGGATACAGCCTCACCTGTGTGTGTGTGTGTGTGTGTGTGTGTGTGTGTGTGTGTGTGTGTTTCAGTTGGCCAGTCCAGAGGAAAAATGTCAGCAGCTTCTGGAGCCGCCGTACGATGAGATGGTCGCTGCTCACCTCAGGTAGGTCAATCAGGTTCTTCATGTACTGATTATTGATTATTGTAGGCCAGCAGTGATCAGTACAATCAGTCTGTTCTGTGAGTGGTGGTGATGGTGACACCTCATAACCCCAGCTCAAAGGGTGTGTGTGTGTGTGTGTGTTATAGGTGTACCTATGCAGTGGCCAATCACGACTTTGTTGAAGCCTACAAGTTCCAGACGCTCGTCGTCCAATATCCTTTGTGATGAAAACACACACGCAGTCATATACACACAGTTACAGTGAATAATGGATCGGTGTTGCTCCTTGACCTCTCACATCCTTCCTGAGGGCCTTCCAGTCCCACAAAGAGGAGAACTGGTGAGTCCACACAGCTGCTGATCAGTGTGTACATTTGGGACAGGCTGTGTGTTTCTTGTTTGACGTAGCTGATGTGAACACGCTGCCTGTGAACGCAGCGTCAGTCTCTGCAGCTGATGGGAGTGTTTGTTGTTTTGTGGTTTCAGGGCTCTGCCGGTGATGTTTGCTGTCACTCTGGATCTCAGGATATTTGCCAACAATGTAAGAAAGCTGTGTGACACCCAACACAGCAGAGACTGATCTGTGGTCAGTTGCTGCTGCTGGGTTGATGATGATGATGATGATGATGATGATTAAAGTGAGCTGTGATTGAACTCTGTGTGTGTGTGTTCAGGCGGAGCAGCAGTTGCAGAAGAAGAGTAAAGGTCAGCCGGGTGAGATGTTGGAGAAAGCAGCAGAGCAGCTGATGAGCTGCTTCAGAGTGTGCGCCAGCGACAAGTCAGTACTGCTCAAGTCTCCTTTTTATCTCACTTACAAACATGGACACACGTCTTGTTGAACGACTTACTCTTCAGCACCGCTAACAGCACGCTGTCTGCCCATCACATGTAGCTACAGCACCAGTTAGTTTACTTTGTCTCGGTTTCTTCGGCGTAACAGCGGTGCTCTGCCAGCTGCTGTCAATCAAACAGACAGGACACGCCCCTCCATCCAGCAGAATTAAAGCTGATTCTGAAAAAATCTATCATCAGTCTCATCCCTGCCTTTCTTCATCACTGTTCCTGCAGTCGTGCCGGGATCGAGGACTCTAAAAAGTGGGGGATGATGTTTCTGAGCAACCAGCTCTTCAAGATCTACTTCAAGGTCTGAGCTCACTGTTCACTCATTGTTGATTGAAACTAGTTCATGACTGACTTCATTTGTTCATTATCGGTTTTTAAAACTTACTTTGTGATGTATCAGATCAATAAGCTGCACCTGTGTAAGCCTCTGATCAGAGCCATCGACAGCTCCAACCTGAAGAACGACTACAGTCCAGCTCAGAAAGTCACCTACAAATACTACGTGGGCCGCAAAGCCATGTTTGACAGCGACTTCAAACCAGGTGACACTGAACTGCTGGAACACTGTCGTAACTCTACTGTGTGTTCTGAATAACAGTAACAGATTTACTGAGTTTATTTATGTAGACTTGACATTTATTTTTTTAAAAAGCTCCTAATCTATAGATTCACACTACAAAATTGGACCCACCATCGTTTTCAAGAGAATCTAAGGCTCAGAATCAAACAGAGAGAAAATGTATCAACAGATGTAAAACTCTTCTTTTGAAAAGCCCAAATCTGGTTGTGTCTCTACAGCGGAGGAGTTTCTGTCGTACGCTTTTCACCACTGTCATCGTTCCAGTCAGAAGAACAAGAGGATGATTCTCATCTACCTGCTGCCCGTCAAGATGCTGCTGGTGACAAACTCAACTCATCATGTTTACGTCAGTCACTTAACCCAGGTTGCACCAGTTTAGGTCCCAGTATGACGGCAGGTTGTTGCTGGTGTTACAGGGTCACATGCCGACTCATCAGCTCCTGAGGAAATACGACCTCATGCAGTTTGCAGATGTCACCAAAGCCGTGAGGTGAGCAGAGGGTTGGTAGCAGTAACACAGGAAGTGACATCATGCTGTCAGGTGTTCTCACAGGTGAATTGTGTCTCTGTTTCAGTGAAGGGAACCTGCTGCTGCTGAACGAGGCCTTGTCCAAACACGAGACCTTCTTCATCCGCTGCGGGATCTTCCTCATCCTGGAGAAGCTGAAGATCATCACCTACAGGAACCTCTTCAAGAAAGTGTGAGTTCAGCTCCACAGCAGCGCCGCCAGCTGGATCCCACCGGCATTGCAGCTGGAGACAGAAGCACATAACACGCTGAGTCTCCCACCTGTGCTCTTGGTGGCATTGTGGGTAATGTAGGCAGCATGTTTTGACAAGGTTCTGTCCATTAAGAGTCCAACAGTGTTTTGGCCCATAGTTGAGTGTCAGTATATCAAACATTCCAGAAAAGTATCTGAGTATGTTTTTGGATTTTGACTCTATAATATTGGCCCTGAGTTTTTGGCCGGAACATTTTGTGGTGATGCCTTCATCCATGTGTTGACACATATTGATCCAGAGGCGACAGACTGATGACCTCAGCTGATGTCTGTCTGCAGGTATCTGTTGCTGAGGACTCACCAGCTGCCTCTGGACGCCTTCCTGGTGGCTCTGAGGATGATGCAGGTGGAGGATGTGGACATCGATGAGGTGCAGTGTATCCTGGCCAACCTCATCTACATGGTGAGGACACACACACACACACACACACACACACACACACACACACACATCAACAAACAGCTGGAATTCAGAGAGGAAGCAGTGAAACATTCAGCTCTTCTTCTGTGTTTTCCGTCTCTCAGGGTCACATCAAAGGTTACATCTCCCACCAGCACCAGAAGCTTGTGGTCAGTAAACAGAATCCATTCCCTCCTCTCTCCTCAGTCTCCTAGACTACGTTACCCACAATCCCCTCTGGCTGTGACGCTCAACAGGAGTTTTTTCTGCATTCAATTCTTTTTTTATTTTGTAAAAACGTTGTTGAATAAAACAGATGCTGGTTTGTACAGCGTGTATCAGATTGATTATTGAACTGCAGGTATCTTTGAGGCTTTGAATGGTGCATTGTGGGTATTGGAGTCTTTATTATTATATAAACAGTTAGTGTATTTACTCAAGATCACTTTTCATAATTCAGCACTTTAATTTCAGATGACAAATTGAAATTTGCACAGGTGAAATACAAACAATTGACACTAAATATGATCGATGGCTTCATATTTTGCATCTGAAATATACAGTCGTGGCAAAAGAAATAACTTTTTTTTTTTTGACGTTTTACACAAATGTTTAAAAACTTTAAAAACTTTAAAACTCAATTTTAGTGCCAAAGCTTTGGTTAAAGTTTTCAACAGTGCAGTTAGGATACATTTAAAAGATAATTGTACAATAGAAGTTTATTAAAAAGGCCAAAAAGATCATTTTTGCTCCATGTCTTCGCATCTTTACTTCCATGAAATGATGAATTTCCTCTTCTAAACAGGAAGTTGGGCAGAATCTAAAACATTGTGAGATTAACTAGAAATCCCTCTAATGTTCGCAGCTTTAAGTCGAATACTTGAACCAGACCAGTGGTTCTGCTCCTGTACTTCAGTACGAGACTCTGGTGCTGCTGGTCCCACAAGCACATGACAGGACATCCAGAAACTAAATCCTGGTTTGGGAACAGCCCTAAAATAAACAGACACTGTGGGGAATCTCATGAAAGCACGATTTGGAAAATGTTTTCTAATTTAGGAGCTAAAACCTGAAGCCATCAGTTTGGTCCATTGAGTGATTTTGAGTTAACAGGAAGTTTGATGGTGAAAGGAGTTTTAAAGATGGTGGGTCATTAGCGGTTCTCAGGATACTGCAAGACTTGAAGGGTCATGTGATCCTCGGCGGCCTCCAGCCTCGCTTTGATCCAGCCCAGGTAGCGGGAAAGTTTGGTGAACACCAGACCGCCGCCATCACAGTCTGCGGTTGATGACATCAGCAGCCCGGTCAGAAACGCCGTCCCTCGGTCCACCGTGACAACGGGAGTCCCCGGCAACAGGCCGCCACATTGTCTGCTGCTGACCTCTGACCTCGGACTGCTGTCAGCTGCTGAGGACTGGTGATTTTGAATCTTTGGACTGACTCTGTTTTCTGCTCCATTGTGACTGTTTTGGGTTTGATTCTGGTTCACTTCATGTCCATTCAGCCTCTCCTGGGATCCATTTTGGTTCCCTGAAGAACCAGTCAGCATTCCTTGGGCTCCGGTTTGGTTCCCTGAAGGTCCATTTGGGCTCCTCTGGACTCTTTGGTTCCCTAAAGGTCCCTTTTGCCTCCTCATGCAGAACATTTTGTTGCTGATCGGATGTGAGATGGTCAGCTGACCGCGACACTCGTCTAGCGTCATATAGACTAGTTTGTGGGTCTGACTGACCCCCCATCTCTCGGTGATACCCTTCCTCCCAGAATGCATCAGGATGTTTTCGCTGAAGTCCTTGGTGGGCAGGCAAAGGTGGATGAGGGTGGGGCCAAAGCTCAGGGGACGGGCCAGCTCGAGGAGGGCGAGGTCGTTGTCACGGTGCTGTGGACGGAAACGGCTGTGGACGTAGAGAAACCGAACAGGGACGAGCGTCTTCTCACCGCCTGGGAGACGAGACGAAACGTTAAAACAAAATCAACCAGGTCTTTCTTCAACTTGACAATAAAGACCCACAATAAATAAAATATCAAATTTAAAGTAAACGACAGCTAGAAAGTCAACAAACTAATGTAGTAACAGTGTTGTATTTGGTTTATAAAGTTCAATACCAGCAAGCACAAAGAAACTGGAGGGTCGGGGATCAGATCCTGAGTCCAGGAAGAGGCAGCGGGCGGCGGTCAGGACGGAGAATCGACCCAGCACCACACCGCCACACAGCTCCACCCCTCTGCTGTTCAGCAGGGACACCTGGAGACAGAAAACAAACATACAGCACGAGCTAAGACCCTTTTTTAAGACAGGTTCCTGATGATTTATCAAGTCTTGCCCATGGTTTCCCTGTGGGTGGTGCTAGAGGAAACATCATAGTGTCATTAAAGTCTAAAGGGTTCATCTTCTGGAGAGCAGGAATGTGATGAGTTGAAATTTTAGTGAAATCGCTGAATAAAACTTAATGCAACAATAACTATAGCTTCTTACCTGCCAGGGACATTTTCCATGGGGACACACTGACGCAGTCGTGTTGAACTCTTCAGGAAGTCGTCCGCAGGGAAACTCCACTGAGGACACAGAGGGGGGGGTTAACCACTTTGAGCTGGTTTGGTAAACGTGTTAATTTTGGTATTTCTTCGGGGGTTCAGACCTTCGGGCAGGCACCTCCGTCCGTCCGTCTGTAGTTTGAATCCCGACAGACAGGAGCAGGTGAAGCTGTAGTAGGACGCCGTGCAGAGCTGGTGACAAGCCGTTGGTCCTTCAGTCGGACACTCTGAGCCGACAGAAAATAATGAGAGAGAAGCGTGTCAGAGGCATGAACAGACCCAGTAACGTCACAGGTCTGAAAATGTCAAAGCCCTCAATCATTCTTTCAGGTAAACAGGAAACTTTTCGAGGATCCTCTGAATGCACCACGGGTTTTGGTCTTACAGGCCACGCCCCTGCGTGGAGGCGGGGCCATCTTATCTGTGGGTGTGGTCCAACCTGCTGTGGTGATTTGTGGCGCGACGGGTGGCCGTCGTCCGTCTCCCAGCTCACAGACTGTTCCATGGTGGGGGGCGCTGCAGGAGCAGTGGAACCCCCCCACCTTGTCGGTGCAGTTCCCTCCGTGGAGGCAGGGGTTCGGCTTGCACTGGTCCCCGTCTGCTCAGAGACAGACATGAAGAAACTGGTCCCATAAAGTTTGACATATGAAAATAAAGTTCACAAAATAGAGTTCACAGGAAATGGTGTCATTTTTTTCATCTCATTAAACATAGTTTGAAGTGTAAGTGAATGAAGACTCACCATAGTAAACAGTCCAGAAGGCGATCTGCAGAGAGACAAACAGAACCAGTTTCCTGCTGCTCATTTCATATCTGTGTCATTATCATGCTTATGGGTGAGAGTCTGACCGTCTTGTCGGTGTCCTCGAAGTACTCGCGGGCCTCCTCGTAGCTGCACAGCTCCTCGTAACACTCCCGCTCCAGGTTTCCCTGCAGAATCTCCTCCACCAGGAACAGGTTGGCCCGTTTGGACCGCAGGAACACATCGTGGGCCCCAGGAGCCCGAAACACTGCCAGGACAGGATTTATTCAACCTCAACATTCAACACATCTGGAGATACGTGGTTTTCACTGGACAGGAAGGAAAAACTCTCTCATCTGAAAAGTAACTGGTAACTAAAGCTGTCAGACAAAAGTAGTGGAGTAAAAAGTAGAATATTTACCTCTGAGGTGTGGAGGAGAAAATGGAAATACAAGTACATATAAGTACAAGTAATTCAAATTTGACCTTAAGAGCAGTATCTGAGCATTGAGTATTTTAAATCTTTGTCATAATTTCCCTTTAATCAGTCAGAATTGTTTAATTTAATACATTGTATTTTTGACATACTGAAGTAAAATGATGATCTTTAATCAAAAGTATGAATCAGGACAAACTCTGTTAAAACTGACTGAATAATTATGACAGTGAGTCCAGCTCACGTCAGTCGACATGAGGAGGATTTATTCAGCGTTTTATGATGATTCAACCATCAAACAGCTCCAACTGAATCTGGAGCCTTTGAAGGTTTAACGTCTAAAATCAGTTGTTGTGTTTCCTGCCTGATTTATCTGTTAGGATCTGTTTAAAACGAGACAGAAACGGTCAAAGTAAACAGATCAGAGGTCAGAGGTCAGAGATCTTACCTTCTCCTCGGATGAGGACCTGAAGGAAGCAGCCAAGGAGGCAGAGAAACAGAACAGACGCTCGACCACAAGCTGACATGATGCCGACCGCCATGACACTGAGTCCACTGCCACCACACACACACACACACACACACACAGAGGTAGATACACACTGATGAGTCACAACCGATTCATTTAACAGGAAACACGACGGGAACTTAAATCTGGAGTTTGTTACACAAATGATCAAACACACAAATGTTTTCATTGTTGTTTGAAAAGCTTCAATAAAACTGCTAGAAATTAAATCAATTATCAAAGTGACAGATGTCAGTTAATTTACAGACCAACTCACTAAACGGACTGTGATTATACACGTTTATCAAATGTGATCTTTTAAAACTCTTCAGTCTTTTCACAGGACTCAGGTTCTCACTGTTTGATTTCCTGTAAAGAGCTGAAGGTTCTCGGTAAACACTGTGTTCCAGCTCTGGACTCTGTCCTCACAAACAAGCAGCAGCTCCGACCCCTGAAATGCCAACGCTCGCTGGGTTTGTTGGTTTCAGGTAAACAGGGAGGATTTCATCACTGGCGTCAGTAATTTCAAATGATACGGGTTATTTCATGATGATGATGATAAAGACAATAAAGATGGACAGAAAGCTGATGGTGTAAACTGATACTGCATCTGGGTTGACGTCTAATCCCATAATACTTTCCCTGAGCAGTGATTGACCTGGAAATTTAGAGACAGTGATCCCTCATAGTTCAGAACAAGAATAAAAGTCAATATAAAATGTATTAATGGACAGAAATAACCAAAACTGAAAAGTATATATTTTTAGTGAGTTTCTGCATTGATGCCTTGAATAAAATGTTTTAAACCCTGATGAAGGAATAAAGTTGCACCAGTAAATATTTCTGAGTATTTAAAGTGTAAAAACACAATGTGATAAATTTGATTCACAGTTCGAGCTAAATTTGACGTGTAAAATAAGCAAACCTTTACATACAGACAAAAAGTAAATATTTTATTTCAATAACACAAAAAATGCATCAGACTGTTGTGATTTTTTTTATTTGCTTCAAATTCACCTTAAAGCTCATTTCTGACTGATAAAAAATACATGAAAACAGACAGAGTTCTTGTTCCAAGCTGATTACTAATGATACTGAAAAGCAAACTGTCGCTCATCAAGGTCCTTTGGATTGATAATATTATTATTCTTGTACATTTTGTTTTTACATCGTAGTTTAGCGACAGTTTGTGTCTTTCGTGGAATCACTAACGTCTGAGACTTTGAGACCAGAGATGTCACAGGAGCTGGTGGAGACCAAAACAGGGCTTAACAATATTGTACATTCATCAGGTGACACAAACAGGACTCCGCTGCGATGATGCTCTGTGTCTGCTGTTATGACAGCTTGCTTTAGCGCCCCCAAGTGAACAAAAAATAATTCATGCAGCTTAATTTTTGTTTTAAAACGGGTGAATGTTGTCAAATTATCAAAAGAAATGAAATGTTCCTGTGATGAAGCCTCAAACCTAAAGTCAGCGTTTACATGAGAGACACAAAGTGCTTGAAGGCTTGAAATGGGCTGTTTTACAGAACCAGCCTCTTGATGGCGCCGTCATGCCTCTTCACCCTGCTGCCACTCTTCTCTTTGGGCATCAGCTTATCGATGCCGTCGTGGATCCAGCGGATGTACTTGGACACCTGGGTGTAGACGCCGTATTTGCCTTTGCGTGCGCAGCCTTCGCCCCAGCTCACGATGCCAGTGATAAAGTAGGTGTTGCGGTAGCGCGTGACGTGCGGCCCGCCGCTGTCACCTTGGCAGGCGTCCTTAGCTATTTCGTCGTAGCCAGCGCAGAACATGCGGGTGGAGATGCGCAGTTGGGTGGATTCCATGCAGGTCAACCGATCCACGTAGGGGATGGTGAGACGCTGCAGGATGGTGGACGGCTGACGACCTTCACCGAGACGGCCAAAGCCACTGACCATGCCGTCCGGCTGCCGCATCAGGACCTGAAGGAGGAAAGAAGTTTACCCAGTGGAGTCTGTTGCCACAGCAGTCGTTTAATATTTTGGGAAATACGCTCATTCACATTGTTGCTGAGAGTTAAATTAGAGAATTGATACCACTCTCATGTTAGCTTAGCTTAGCATGAAGACCAGAAACAGGAAAGAGTTTGCCTTGCTCTGTTTGAAGGGAACAGAATCCACCGACAGCAGCTCGTAGATTCACTATCTAACATGTTTCATCCTGTTTCATTTACAGCTGTAAAGTTCACCTTCTCAGCGAAGTCTTGCTCAGGTATGCAGGCGGGCAGGATGAACCTTGTGAACTTGATGGGCGTGGCCAGTTTGATGAGCGCGATGTCGTTGTGGTAGGTGTCCGGTCTGTACTTATTGTGGGCGATGATAGTTTCCACACGGTGGATGGCTTCATTGCCGTGATCCACCAAAACGTCAAACTCACCTGACGCACAGAAATAATAATGAGAAATTTAGTAGAACATTTCTGTAAAATTCAAAAATATTGATGATAATGACGACCTTCATTTTTATACAGGAAGCTCAACACGCTTTACAAAACAAAGACATGAACAGAGCAGCACTATTTCCTGCTTCATTACCTTTAAATTACGAGGTTGTGTCTCATAATTAAGAGAAAAGTATATTATGGTCTCAAAGAAGATCCTTATGTCACAATTACAGAAAAAACTCATTACAAGAAAAAAATGATAAAATCATCTCAAAGTATTTAAATGGATAATCTCATAAGAATTTCATATTTACAGAGTTGATCTGTTTGTGATTACGATGAAAAGATTCTCAACATTACCAAGTTATATAGATACACTGTGTATCTGTCTGTCTGTATGTTCGAGCTGACGGTCAGTCAGACTTACCGAGCTTGACGTAGATGTAGCGTGATTGGTTCATGCAGTGGGCGGCGGTCAGGATGATGTACTCATTGAGGATGGTTCCTCCGCAGAACCCTCGGTTGTCCTCGTTCAGGAGGAGAGCCTGCGAGGAAGAGACGGGACAAGAAACACAAACTCTGCAATCATGGACTCCCAGGTGTCCACGTAGAGACAGTAATGGACTTAATGGAGTAAAGTAATGGAGAAAGTATGTCTACCTGCCATGGACATTCTCCAGGTGGACAGTCCTCTCCGTTGACAATGCGGGTCATACTCGCCATTTGAGATTTGATAATTTCCTCAAGAACCTTGTGTTGTGGCTCAATCTGGCTGCTTTTGTCAGAAAGTAAGATCTGATCAGTTTCTGTCTCGTGTTCGGTGGAGTTGGTGTTGACTTCTGTCCGGTTCAACCCGCTCACGCTGTCATCTGTTGTGTTCTGCCGCTCGTGCAACTCGTTAGCGTTCTCATCTGTCGTGTTCTGCCGCGTGTACCTGAAAACAGTCCGGATGTCTTCGGTGATGAGGGCGCCGCATTTGAAGGTTTCTGCAAGAGTTCATGTGAAAGTTAGAGGTCAACGTTTGTACATCAAAAAGTTTAATCACTGAAAGAACCAACGTGGCTGTTTGTCCTGATTGTGGTGCTACAGGAAAGGTCACCAAAGTCTTTAGGGTTCTTCACCTGAGGACCATGACTGTGGCCAGAAAGCCCAGAGTTGTGGCGATATCATGCTCATCACCATGTGAGACAGTCACAATAATATGAAAACATGATTTATATTATGCCTCATTCCCAAAGTCTGAACTGTGTGAACCACGTAGCCTCGTGAAACTCTCTCACCGTTGGATTTGCAGGATTTGTCATCTGATGCCAGGAAATATCCCTGAGCGCAGGAGCACTGAACGTTTCCTCGGACCACATTGCAGAAGTGTTCACAACCGCCGTTTTTGTTCTCACAGAGCTCAGGAATAACTGCAGAGACACAGGAAACACTGTGAGGTGCTGGGAGGGTTGACCACCATCGACCCTGTCGCCAGACAAGAACATCGAGATCGGAAGATTCTCCGAAACCCTGGAACGAGTTCCATCACCATGTTTATTAAGTCAACTTCACAGACTGTCAAATCCACGGAATAAACTAATATCTGGATGTAACAGCTGGTTTATAATCCTCCCGGCCGACAGGATGCGTCGTGTCTGTTCCCCGTGTGTTTCAGCCGAAAGACTGTTTCTGAAGTGACAGAACATTTAAAGTTGGACTAAAGGACACTGAGCCCAGTTGTTCAGACTGACTGTACCAATTTCGCAGTTGAAGCCCTGGTACCCGGCCTGGCAGTAGCAGTCGTAGCTGCCAATGCCATCTTTGCAGAGTCCTCCGTGTACGCAGGGCATCGACTCACAAGCGTCACCGTCTGCAAGACAAACAGCAGATTCAGAGTTTGGATGAGATGTAACTTATGACTTTGACAATTAGAAAGAAAATTAGCACTGCACCATTCAACAGGAGACATAATATCCGACCTGCCTTCATTAATGCATTTATCATCATCATCATCATCATCAGCACCTGATATCGTTCCCACTATACCTAAATTTCCTTGTAGCACATTATCACTGTTGAATGTCACTGTGTCTAAAAGATTTCTAAATTATCCAGTACATTAAACAACAAAGTTCAAATTCCTTACCAATGTATTTGGCCCAGAATTCATTCTGCAAAAAAAAGAAAAACAAAGAATGAAAAAGCAACTTAAAATCTGATCAGTTTGTGTCAGTGAAGAAAAGTTAATCCAGTTTTTTTTTCTTTGGATTTAAAATCAAAGAAGCCTCCTTCAAAACTCTTTTTACGTGTTGGATCGTCTTTGCTTGCAAGTTATTCAAAATACAACAAAGAAAAAGCTCCAATTCTAGCTGTCTTTCTGTTTCTACACTGGTCAATAAAGAAAATCTAAAAGTAAACTGGACATCTTTGGATTTTTCTGGGTGTTTCTTTAAGACTTGTTATGATGGATTTTGTTTGACAGCGTGTTTGGTTGTGTAACTGCAGGAATGTCATACGGTTTTCTCAGCATTCTCGAAGATCTCTCGCGCCTCCTCCCAGCTACAGCGCTCCTCCACACACTCCCTCTCCATGTTGCCTTGTTTCACCTCCTCCAGGAAGCTGTTGGCTCGTCTCCGCCGGGTCAGGACCTGACTGGCTGCGTGACTGTCCAGGAAGACTGGCCAGAGGACAGACATGTGGAATGAAGCAACTCATCACTAAATGTAAGACAAAGTGTTCAGTTTCATTCAGATGATCAAAATCACATTACTTTGTTTCTCATTGAGCTGCAAACACTCAGGATGGATCTGCGCTTCCAAGTCATTGACTCCAAATTCTGACCCTACAATCTGTCTAGTTGTTCTGAAACACTCAAACAAGCCGTCTGACACCAACAATCATATCACATTCAAACCTTTCTTCTCCATTCTGATGCTTAGTTTGAACTTCGTCTCACTTCATGCTGTCACCTGATTGGCTGATTCGGTATTTGCGTTAACGAGCAGGTGAACAGGTGTTTCTATCAAAGTCACTGGTGAGTTTGTTTTCCACATCGACCTGTGTTTTCAGGTGTTGAGGAGTCCTGCTGTGAAAAAGATGGATAAACTCTTTCATATCTCCAGAGGGTGCTGTGTCAAGTCTGATCGAGGTCCTCAAGTGATGTCACTCGAGTCAGTGTCATTTGGGGCTGAAGACTAAATCAGTGGAGAACTATTATAAATAATCGGTTTATCTTTAAAAGAAAACTTCTTCAAGCTCATTTCACTTTTTGTTGCTTCTGAAAAGGCAAATTTTCATAATTCAGGAGAAATATTCTGGTTGAAACAGAAAGAAAGGACCAATCACACCCTAACCCTAACCCCCTTTGTCCAACGAGATCTAAGAAAGGTTTTATGTTGGTGTGTGAGTGAAGCAAAGAGCTGTCAGTCATCAACAATCAAAAATCTGTTGACATCACACACAACACACAAAGCAGGACGGGGTCAAGTGTCACCTGCCGTCCGCCAATCAACACACAACCCCCCCACCACCCAAACACACTGTCAACATGCTGGAGCGTCTTTCCCCCTGCTTTAACTCCACGTTCTCCCCGTCTGCTTCGTCCCCAGAGTTTAGAGTTTAGAGAACGTACCTACGTGAGCGGCGGCCAGGTGGAGCAGCAGGAGGCCGAGGGACAGTCTGTGAAACCAGAACATGGCCCCGGATGGTCGGTGAGCTGGGATGGAAAAACTTCAGTGTGCTGAGTGGAAGTAACGATCGTGAGTGTGAGAGACGGAGGCAGAGAGGCCAATGACCTGTATGAAGAGAGAGAGAGCGGGGGGTGTTGTCATGCTGGAGCTGCTCTGATCGGACCGGGCGGGGCTTTTCTCAAAAAGACTGTCCATAACAGAGAGGATTCAACTACAAGTCCCAGAGTGCACTGCAGGAAGAAACACCCAACCAGAACGACGGCAGCTGAAGTTCAAATCAGTCTGTTTTTCCAACAACCACCTTTATGTCGGCGCTGGACGAGTTGAGGACGAGTTCATCGAGCTTCAGTATCTGAGACGTCAGTGGTTTAATGTAACTGAGTAAATCTTACTTTTTACATCACTAGATTTATCTGACAGCTTTCACAACTAGTTACATTATAAATTAAGATTTCTTTCATCCAGAAAAGGAGCAAACCAACAGTCAACAAAAAAAAGATTCATTCATTCATATTTGCTTTTGCCGATTTTCTGGAACTAAATTTGGAAGGAAACTCAACCACAGAGAGAAACATGAGAAGACCAGATGTTGCATGAAGAGACATATACTGATGATGGAGGATCTCACACACATTCACCTTCCTTGTACTCGCTGGTACGAAGGAGGAGAAGGAATTCATCATGTGAAATGTTGCCTGATTTCTTTTGACAGTCCTTCACTTCCAGCTGAATGGAGGCCGAGGGGGGAGGAGGGCGGGATTTTTAAACACTGACTCAGCGTCGAGGTCGACGGGGTCGCCTCCTGTTTACTGCTAAATATGTTCAACAGCACTTCCGGCTCTGTAGCCAATCAGCTCTGGGCCTGATAATGGATCTGCAAACTCATCAATATTCACACTGTTTGTTTGCACAATTTCAGTTTTTTCTTCAAATGTAGAAAATGTCTGAACAGTTTTTAACCAAAGTGTTATGTGTGAAAATATTCCCATCGATCAGATATGAGCCATCATTTCTCCAGTGACATTTATTCAGCATCTCGACATCACAGCCAAAACATCAACCTTGATCATAAATACAAAGTGAACAGAAGCCTTTTCATTTTTCACTTTATGGCCTAGAAAACATGACGAGAACAAACCAGACAGAACAAAGTTTAATCCCACAAGGAAACTTAAAACTTAAAAAAATGAAAGCACTCAAACATCTTGACAATGTTTCATGATGATATTAAGAATTAAATCTTCAAAACTGAAAAAATCAACAGCTGTCATCGGTTCCTAAAAATCCTCTTTTATTAATGTAGTTTCTGTTCCAACATGTTAAAATCCGTCACGGCACTTTTCTCCGTCGGCTTCTCGTTGGCTGTTTTCATGATGTCCTCCACCCACTCCACAAAGTTGGCCATGTTGGCATACACCCCATAATAGCCCGGGTGTGAACAGCCCCGCCCCCAGCCCACCACGCCCGTCAGGAAGTGGGTGGAGCTGTAGAGCGTGACCAACGGGCTCCCGTCGTCTCCGCGGCAGCTCTGCTGGGCCCCTTGCAGGTATCCTGCACACAGCATGTTGGTGGTGAAGTTGAACTGGGCTCTCTGGGAGCACTGGGAGTTCTGGATGATGGGGACGGACAGCTTGCGGAGGACGGGGGACGACGGGACAGCGTGCGCGGCACCGTGCTCCTCGTTGCCACCGATGGTCCTCTTGCCCCAGCCGGATATGGTGTGGTAGCGGAGCAGCAGGAGCTCCCGTTGGGCCAAGTCTTTGGTCGGCAGGCAGACGGGGACCACGTGACGGTTCAAGGTGACGGATCGACTCAGCTGCAGCAAAGCGACGTCGCTGTCGCCCGTCTCTGAGACATAAGCTTCATGGACGAAGGCCTCGGAAACTGGGACCTTCTGTTCCGTGTCCTCTTCCACGTCCAAATTGTGTTCACCTGGTGACGGACAGGAAACAAGACATAACAAAAGTCACTTTTACAAAACAACAAATCGAAGATAAATGAAGTGTAGACGAGAAATCTTACAGGATATATATGCTTCTAGAGAAAAGACGACTTTAATAAACTTTACAAGTGAACTTTACAAAGTAATGACATTTTCATTTGGTAAGTGAAGAGAAAGCGGTGACGAGCTACCTGCCACCACACTGAGGTCTTTGTGGTTGTGGCCATGGACACAGTGAGCAGCGGTGACAACCCAGTCTGCACGGATCAGAACGCCTCCGCAGTGACTGAGTCCATGTAGCTGAACCAGAACCTGATCAACAGGTAGATGGATTATTAGATTATTAGATAGATATTGATGGTCCCCAGAGGTTGAACTTCAATGACTTTTCTTCTAGCATCACAACAGGACAAAATTAACCACAAGTCAAAGATTTTGTTGAAATTTCCTGTTCCTGCTCCCGAGAGGATGTACCCTTTACATTCAAGTGGCACAATGATCTTTCCTCTGCGCCACCCTCAGGTCAAATAGCAGTGGTACAGCAGTGTTTACCTGCCAGGGACAGTCTCCTTTGGGACAGTGGTTCGCCCCCACCAGCCTGGTTTGACCCACAACGCTCTGGTTCAGGCCTGTTTCCTGTGGAGCCAGTTGACCACATGGAAACTCATCTGTGACACCGAAAACATCAGTCAGACCTGCTTCCACCAAACTACAGTAACGTAAGGTGTAACTGGAGGATTAAAATGTCCACTAGGGGGCAGAGCAGGGCAGAGTCTTCCTCAGACGACACCTAAATATCGTCCTTGAGACATTCTGATTTTGCAAATTTAAATATTCGATGGTTTTCTGACACTTCTGTGATAATAAACTGAATTTCTTTGGTTTAGGACTAAACGAGCGTCACTTTGGACTTTTTTCAACATTTTTTAAAACAAAATGTTCAGTTTAATCTAGCTTGAAAATAGTTTCTGGCCTCTTTACGGAAGCATCAGTACTTTAAAGAGTAGTAGTTATGTAGTATTTGTACCCTGAGCGACACACTGTCGTCCGTCAGCTCCTAGTTTGTATCCGTCAGCACAGAAACATTTACGAGTTTTTCCTGAGCCGTCACAGAAATGCTGACATTGTCCGTTCTGGTAAAAACACTTGAGCAAGTCCTCGACCACTGAGGAGAGAAAAGGTAACATAAAATATATTAGAATGTTAATGTACATTTATAGTATAAATAAAATAACTGAGGTTTGAGGCTCTTCACAGTAAAACACAACATCAAGAAGAACAGTTGGATTTCAGTTGTTTGATAACTAAATTAGATGAATGTGTTAAAATCAGACTTCATTCCTGGATCAGCAGCTGTTTTGTTAAACACTGTTATTTCTTACATTTTTAAATAATAATTTTCTTACCTGTGTCACAGTTTTGTCCTTCGAAGCCCTCAGGACAGTAACATTGGTAGGACACCCCCATGTGGACACATGTCCCGTTGTTGTGACATGGGCTGGGCGAGCAGGGGTCACGACCTAATCAGAAAATCAAACATTCAGTTATTATTAATGTGACTCTTAATGTTCTTAGAATCTCTGAATCGTCCTAAATGTAACAAAGATTGTTATGTTGAGATTTGGACAAATGAAAACTTCATTAATGCGAAAGAAGCAGAAAAGACAAAATGTTTTATGATTGAAGACAAGTTTCAGCGCAGAAACAGCTGACTGTTGAAAACAGAAGAATGAGAATCAATAAGATTTGATCACAAGGTTTAAAGAAAGATACTGATCAATAGATCAATATCTGAACAAATCAATGTGTTGATCACAGGAAGAAAAGACAAACACTCAACCTGAGCCTCTGTCATCAGTGTTTCTACATTTGAAATATATTCAAGCTACAAATTTAGTTTATTAGAAATGAGACATAAATACTGCAGTGATTTTTATTTCAGTTGAGGTTCAAACTACCTGCTTAATATTACTCAGAAATAAATAATATGAATAATGATGAAAAGTGTTCTTACGTTCGTACGTCAGCCAGAATTGTTTCTGCAAAGAACAAATGAAAGTAAAAATGGTTGTTTCATTTTACACTTCTGTGCAGTTCATCATTAATAAGAATGAGGTTGAACCTAAAAAGTCGTGTTGTCACTGAAACGACCTGCAGATCTTAACGTAACAGGAAAAGCTCTGACCGTCTTGGCATCGTCTTCAAAAACTTCTCGAGCCTCCTCGTAGTCACAGATTTCCTCAATGCATTCTCTCTCCAGGTTTCCTTGTTGCAGCTCCTCCAGGAAGCCGCTGTTCGCTCGCCTCCACCTGTGCAGCACTGCGTTGGCCTCGTTCCTCCCCACAAACACTGGAGCAAAAGATAAAACCCCATCATTCATCTCACACACATGTGGAAACAGGTGCTGAGGGCTGCATGAACACACTCTGGTCTGTGAAGGTGTTAACATGTCCTGGATGCTGCTGAACACGTGATCTCTTCAGGATGCACCTTTAAATACCACTCACATGGTCATTTCTGAATTGGTGCATTTGACTGTGTTGATGTAACTAACAAACATGCTAACAGGTTTTTTTGTACTAAAATAAACAGACCTGCAGCTGCAGCGACGCCCGAGAACAGAATCCAGACGGTGAAGCAGCTTCTCAGAAACATGTTGTGTTCAGTGTGTCTCAACACAACAAGGACAGAGAGTTTTCAGGAGAGGCGGGTCGTCTTCAGGCCACGCCCCCCGAGCCTCAGACCCCCGGAGTCAGTCTTTAACCAGGTCT
The DNA here is from genome assembly GCA_025331565.1 of Holacanthus passer. NCBI lineage: Eukaryota > Metazoa > Chordata > Actinopteri > Pomacanthidae > Holacanthus > Holacanthus passer. The sequence continues at coordinate 15,693 of JAFREQ010000219.1, read as the reverse complement.
GTAAACACATCTCCACTCTGTCCTTCAGTTTCTGTCCACTAATCGATTATCTGCAGGTCTGAAGTATGACCAGCTTCATGTAGTTAAAGTACTCGCTCTGCAGTAAAATGTCCTCTGTGACTGATTCTATTAAAAATAATAGTATTAAACTGTTAATACTGATTAAACTTACTTTCATTTGTTTTTATGTAAAATACAATGAAATGGACCAGTGAACTGTCCACATGACTGTAGCAACATGTTGTGTACATGAGTGATGAAACCATGACACACACAGGCATTTACAGAATTGTGAAATCAGCAAACAGACTAAAAGCTGTGAACATGCAGTACACACACAACATCAGCTGGATAACAGCTCGAATCATAATCTGCCCATTACTCTCTGGCTAATTGCTGCAGCAGTTTTTGTCAGTTTATTCATGTAGTTTATTTGATGATACTGATGTGTTGAAGCTGTATTTAAGTTTAATCATGTAATAATGTAAAACACACAAAGAGCAAAACTTTCAGTTTGGAATCAGGACGACTCAAAAACCGCAGAACAGAAATGAGACGTGAAGGTTCTGTTTCCATTTATTGAAGCAGTTTGTCAAACTGACTGTTTTCAAATGAACTTTTACAAATTGAACCTTGTCACAGTTTAAATATGAATTATTTTACACAAACTAATGCCAAACTGACTCTGTGTTTCATATTCAGTTCATAAACTGTAGCTGTTGGAGGACAGTGAATCACACATTAAACTCTCTCCGACTCTGCTGACGTGTGTTGTTCTCTCAGGTCGTCAAGTTGTGTAAAGAAGCTTCGGTGCCGTTTGTCGTCTGGTTGGCCGTCACTGTTTGGTTGTGGATCCACTCCAGGTAGTTGGACACTCGGGTGTAGATGCCGTAGTTGCCCGGTCGGGCGCAGCCCTTCCCCCAGCTGACGATCCCCAGTAGGAACACCGTGTCCTTGTACTTGGTCACCAGGGGTCCGCCGCTGTCGCCCTTACACGAGTCCTGCCGGCCCTCGATGTAGCCGGCGCAGAACATGTTGTTGGTGAGCACCACGCCGCTCTCCTCCACGCACTGCTGCGTCCGGATCCGCGGCACTTCCAGCCGCCGCAGCACGTGTGAGGTGGGTCCGTTCTCGCCCCTCCTCCCCCAGCCGCTCACCGTGTGTAGGTTGATGGCCCAGAGGTCGCGCTCGGCCAGGGCTCGCGTGGGCAGGCAGGCCGGGACAGCGTATGGCGTGTAGACGATGGGTGACGCCAGCCGAAGGAGGGCGATATCGTTGTCAGCGGTGCGAGTCACGTAGTTCTCGTGCATGATGATCTCGGCGACCTGGATGAGCTGCTCCGTGCCCTCGTTCACCTCCGTGTTGTGCTCACCTGGCGGACAGAGAACAGAGGTCAGACCTAGACCATGTCAACAAAATGACCCAAACACAAAAATTCTCCCCGAGGCGACATGTGTTTCAAAAACTTTACTGTTTTACTATTTGAGACGATGACAGACTGTTGCTTCAGCCAGCTCCGCTCAAACTGATCAGGAATGAGTAAAGGGCGTGATAACGAGATGGAGTCCGTCCCTGTTCGTACCTGCGATCACCTTCAGGAACTGAGCGTCAGAATTCTCCAGGCAGTGAGATGCTGTGAGGATCCACGTGGGCTTAAAAATCACTCCTCCACAGAAACCTTTACCTTTATACACCAACAAAACCTGAAACAAACCCAACATCTGTTCAACTTCCTCTTAACGATGAAGAGCTCGTCTTTTACATTCAGATGGAAACATACAAAACATGGTGTCATTCACACACAGTAATGAAAGTAAAAAAGTAATGAAAGATTTACCAGCTTCACTGTTGAATCGTTAGTTGTCAGTTTAATTCTCTAGTGTTTTTACAGTTCACATCCTGGAACTGACTTCGACCTTTGTCGTTCAGTATTTAGCCACATTTATCTCAAAGCCTTCATCTAAACACAACACTTGATGTGTCTGTTGTCTTTGGAAACTCTGGGATTTCCATAGAATGTGGTATTGGCAGAACTTCAGAGATTTGAATCCAGTTAAGTCATTTCAGGACTCCTCTCTCTCTCTGATACGTCCTGACGTCCAAACCACCTGGAGCTAAAGGTGAATGAGATGTGAGGCTAAGCTGAAGCGACACACAGGCTCTGCAGGAAATGGGTGAACTGTCCCTTTAACTTCAGCGTACCTGCCAGGGGCATTCACCTTTAGGACAGTCTGTTCCTCCAACGATTCGAGCTCGAGAGTCCAGCTGCTTGGCCTTGTTTAGTCCCTGCAGGATGGGGACCGTCCCGCACACCACCGACTCTGAGAGAACAGGAAACAAAACCTGAACCTTCATTTTCCAAAGATCCACAGAACGTGAAGCTGATTCTCACTTTGACAGAACAACAAGGATTCTGTAACATAATGAGCTTCACTGGTTTGTTTACAAGCTGCCGCCTGCTCACAGCTTCAAAACAACAAAGCAAACAAACCAAACTTTCTATATGTTTAACAAACAAACAACATACTTATAGTTTGTTTCTTTTTCTGTTGTTTTGTTTTGTTTGAGTGACAGCTTCCTGTCTCTAGCAGCCTGTGGCTCCTCCCACATTTTAAAATGATGGTCAGACATTCATTGTTGTTGAAAGTGTAAAATCTGCCCTCGGTTCACTGTGAAGACTGAAGCCGACATTCGCCATCTCTCTCTGTCATCTAAACGTCCTCCCACCTTTTGCTACGCAGCTCTGCCCGTCTACGTCCAGGAAATATCCGTCTGCACACGAGCAGTTTAGTTTTCGTCCTCCCTCCTCTTCATCGCAGAAATGATCGCAGCCTCCGTTCTCCAGCAGACAAGTGTTGGGAACAGCCAGAAACTCTGAATCCAACAACAAGCTCATGTTGGACAGAGTTTCATAGTTTCATTCACTGAGAAACTCTCTGCTTTAGGAACCTTTGTGTGTTTCGCTCACCGAGCTCACAGTTGAGTCCGCTGAACTGTGGCAGACAGTAGCAGGTGTAGGACGAACCCTGGGTGGAGCAGCTGCCGCCGTTCAGACACGGGTCGGACCCACAGCTGTCTGGGACTGTAGGACGACATCACAGAGGTTAAAATCTGTTCTGAACATCGGTCACACGGTCCAGGTCGTCTCTGATGCTGCTGTCAGCTCACTGAGGCAGTTTAAAAGAGCGACTTGATGGAAGCTCAGGCAGCAGTTTGAGAACTGGATCATGACGTCCATCCAGTAACTGAGACATTAAAATGATGAGAAGAATGTTTGTACGTAATGTATGAGAGTGAAACGATAGTTGGAATGAAATCTGAGGTTACTTACTGTTGTATGTTTTCCAGAATTCGTCCTGAGGAAACAGAAGTGACTTTATCATTCACTCCCAAATGACAGAGACTGATTGAGTTGACGCTATGAAAGAAGTCTGACCGTGGTCTCAGTGTGTTCGAACACCTCCCGGGCCTCCTCGTAGGAGCAGATCTCCTCCAGACACTCCCTCTTCAGATCTCCCATCTGCAGCTCCTCCAGCCAGCCTGAGTTGTACCTGCGGGACCTGACCAGGACGACGTGGGCTCGATCTGGATCCAGGAAGACTACGAGACAGAGAAGGAAGAGTTCAGGCCAACATGCTGAACTAAGATGACGGTGAACATTCTGTCTCCTGAACATCGACATGTCAAACACGTTGTCTTTAAAATCACCATTTAACCTACATGCAGCCAGACGGAGCTGCCGACATGTAGACTCTTTATTTTCAGTCTTCATCCAGAGTGACAACATGAGATAGACACACAGTTCACTCTGTAAATCAAACATATCGCTTCACTGACAGTTCGCTTGTGCAGCAGGACAGTTTGACCTCACCTGACGCCGCCTGGCAGCTGCAGCAGCTGAAGACCAAGGTGAAGAAGATTCTCAGCCACATCGCTGATTTCATCAGAAATTTGGTTGTGCTGCTTCTTTGTGGACCCAAAGGTGCAAAGTCTGTTCCACCCTCCCGTCAGCCTCCACCACTGATCACATGTTCAGTGGAAATACTGACTAATGTGACCTGTTCAAACTGGCTGCTGCCTTCAATACAAACTGAGAAATCCCTGCTTTTCACTTGTGACATTGTTCGATGTTCAAAATCCCTGTTATTTTCCCATTGTGTTTTACAGACCAACCAACCATCTCACCCAAACCAAGCAACAAACAGCAATCAGTCAGAGGGACGTTGGGCCGTCTGCTGTTTCCTGTTCTGTTCAGCTCAAGACTGACCAACCATAATCTGGAACACCAGCTGTGAACATCATCATCATCATCATTTCTTCAGTTAAACATTGAATGAACTTACAGACTTTCTGTGTTGATTGAAGATGGATCTGTCAGTCGCTGCTGATCAGTTTGGTAAAAACTCAACAAAATATCCCTTCAGACATAAATCATGAACACAGTGTCAGAAAATTTCACTTAATCTTTATTTTCTTTCGATGCTTTATTTGTTTTACAAGTAATAATAATAAAAGAATCATCAGGATGAAATCGTCCCTTTAGATCAACTAAACATAGTTTTAATGTTGACGGTGAATCTGACGAGTCGTTACAAACTCAACCAGCATTTGAACACGATTTGTTGTTGAAACAGAATAAATGAGAATATTCCAACTCTGTTACCAAACTGTGATTGATCGTGGACAATTCTGGAAAACTCTGGATTAAATTCAGTGGCTACCATTTTTCTACATCATGATCTTTTAGTTAGAACCGTCACGTCTCAGTATTGACCTGAACCCGTTTCAGCCAGTGGACATAATGTCCTCGATCCAGTCCAGGAAGTTGCTGACTCTGGTGTAGACGCCGTACAGGTTTTCGTTGGCGCACCCTTTCCCCCAGCTCACCACGCCTGTCAGGAACCAGGTTTTCTTGTAGCGCGTCACCAGAGGGCCGCCGCTGTCACCTTCACAGGCGTCCTGGCCGCCGGTCCTCAGCCCGGCGCACAGCATGTTCCTGGTGATGTTGAGGTTGGTGTGGAGCCGGCACTCCTGCAGAGGGACCCTGGGCAGCTCCAGCCGCTGGAGGAATCTGGCCGGAGGACCAAACTGCGACAGGCGACCCCATCCGGACACGGTGGAGTGACGGATGGTCGCCAGGGTTCGGGTGAAGGTGCTGTTCTGCGCCGGAAGGCAGATGGGAACCACGTAGAGTCCCAGTTTCACCGGCCGGTGAAGCTTCAGCAGGGCCAGGTCGGTGTCGGAGCTGGACTTGTTGTAGCTAGAGTGGATGAACACTTTGATCACGCGCCGCTTCTGCTCAGTCTTCTCATCCTCCTGGAGGTCATGTTCACCTTGACAGGGACAACACACCTTACACATTACATAAAATTATCAACAGACAGAAAAATAACAGCAGTCCATTTTCTTTTGTCTTTCTTCAGCAGCCTGGTATCAACAAACAAAAACTTAAAAACAAAAAGTGAAAAAGGTTGACTTGTCTTACCCACAGTGACATGAAATGAGGAGGCAGGTTTTCTCCAAACACAGTGAGCTGCAGTTAAAACCCACTGATCTGACAGGACGATGGCGCCGCAGACATAATCCTGATGTTCAGTCAGTAGAGCCTGACAGGGAGGAAGTAGCATCATCACTCAAATCACTCTCAGTTACAAGAGTGCATGTGGACAGAACTGTCAAATTTACAGGAAGCTAAAGGATTAGATTCATTTGATGGATCGAGAAATGATTAAAGCTGAAAACAAATTGCATCATGAACACAAAACTTCAAATGTCCATTTTCCAAACAAACAAATGTCTATAAAAAAGATCCTTTTAACACTTTAACACTTTATTCTGTAAATATATGAACTCTACTGTAGACGATCGCTCTCAATAAACTTTACTTAATGCGTCCACAAACTTGCCTGCCACGGACAGTGTCCTTTGGGACAGATCTGCCCGTTAATGACTCTTGGAGCGAAGAGCATCAGAGGTCTTCCACAGGCCACGTTATCTGGACCAGAGAGACCATCAGTCATATTGTACTCATACAAATTCAAATGTACCAACACACCTGGACCACAAAGAAAACCAGAACATTAATGTGTTGTGACTTTGTTCTGAGACTTTTCAGGCTTTAGTGCTTGTTGAAGTGACAGCTAGTTTTAAATATGGTTTTCAGTGCAGCTGTTTTCTGTTGTGTTTCCAGGTGATTTGGGTCAGATGTCCTTCTTGTTCGTGCAGATCGGCTGTAAAGGAGCTCTGACCTTGAGGCAGGCAGGTCCTGTTGTCCCGGTCCAGACTATATCCTGGAGCGCAGAAGCAGAAATGAGAACGATCCGGAAACTCTCTGCAGAACTGTTCACACCCTCCGTTTCTGTAGCGACAACCATTGGAGGTCAAACGTGCTGCGGAGAGACACGGACGAGAACCACAGCTGTGTTTATCGCGACAGTAACAGTTTGCTTAGCGTTCACAGAAACGTTGGGGCGGCCGACGGACCTTTGTCACAGTTGTATCCATGGAAGCCAGGCGAACATTTGCAGACGTAGGTGTCGAGCCGACGAGTGCAGGTCGCTCCGTTCTTACAGGGAGACGACAAGCAGTGATTCTCCGCTAAAACAGCACGTTTCAAAAGATTTATTTCAAGATATTTAAGATTTGACTGATTTGAATGCGTCTGTAATAGTTTGGAGGTTTGTTCTGTTGGTTGGAGCAAACAAACATTGTGAAGGTGTCACTTTGGATCATTGTGACACATTTCTCACTATTTTCAGAATCTTTACCAAACAGTTTGTACTTTGTAGACTGACTACTATAAATCCTGAAGGTCATCACAGTTGAGTGGCAGGTACCTGTGTACATCCTCCAGAAGACTTCCTGAGAAGAGACAGACGACACAAATGAATGACAAGCACATGACGGACTGAACCAGACGGTCACCGTGACTCTGGACTGACCAGCTGCTGCGGCAGAGCGAAGATCTCCTTGGCCTCCTCGTAGGAACATCTCTCTTCCAGACACTCTCGCTCCAGATTCCCTTTCTTCAGCTCCTCCAACAGAAAGTTTGCCCGACGACTGCGGCGCAGGAAGATGCTGGCCTCAGGTCTGCTCACAAACACTGAAATACACAAACACATATTTTTGTCGGATCTTTTCCTCCTTGTTAATGTGTTAACATGAGTTCAGCAGGTTATTACAGCAGAGATCTTCACCATGGAGAGACGTGAGCAACTGCAGGTCTAATTTTCAAAGATGGACAGAAACACAAGAAGAAAAAAACAAAGCAGATTTTAAGAAGAAGACACAGGGGACTGACCTCCAGGAAGCCCAGTGCATGCTGGGATAGAAGCGATGAGGAGTCGTAGGAAGAAGAGTCGCTTAGTTTCTCTGCTGACAGACGCCATGTTTGTTCCAAACTGATCAAAGGTCAGGAACTCACGAAGAACACACAAAACCCTTTCTGTCACAAACACACACATCCATGCAAGTACACAGTTCAAATACAAGTACACAGTTCAAATACAAGTCCAGTACTGCTCTGAAAGGCCCCACATTCTTACTGTGGACAGTTGAGTCCTACATCAACATATTTGTTACCAAAAGGAGAACAGTTTGGTTTTTTCACGAGACATTTCTACATTTGTGTTTTTCTCTGAACTCGTCTCACTGCTTTCAAGTGGGCAGGAAAAACATGTCACAGACGACCAGGCACCAATCAGGATTCAGCAACATTCGTGAAATTAGCTGAGTTTTTGTCTGTTTAACCTGAAGATGTTTGACTGTTGATTATGTTAATAAACCTGTTGGGATGGTGAGGGACTGAACCTTTGATAATCACATGGTCGATCTCACATTCATAAAATACTCATATCCAAAGATCAACAAAAACATTGAAACATTCAGATCATTTTCATGAATTTTATTTTTCATATAAGCACAAATTGCACATGTTGATTTGTTTATTGAAGGACTTTACAGGAAAAGTATAAATAGATGTTTTAGTGTTGATCAGTTTTTTAAATGATGACATTAGTCAATAATATCTCAGCAGAAGGTTTTTCTTTATTCCTGCCGTTTACATTTTACTTAACAAAAATGGTCACAATAATACTTAATTAAGAAAAAAGATTTCCATTATTAAATAACAATAAAATAAGATAAATGGAATAAAGAGTAAATTCTTATTGTTGCATTTGTAAACAGGAAGACAAACAGATTTAGTGGAACTTTCTAAAGCTGCAGTTCCCCTCCACTCCTTTGCGGGTGATGTCGCTCTCACTGCATCTCCTTCAGGATGTCAGGGATGAACTCCTGGGCGTCTCTCAGTTCGTCCTTCCACTCCTGCGGGATGACGGCTCCACTGTACGACCCCCCCGCCCCCAGCAGGGCCCCCAGCGCCGTCCCGCGGTTACAGTTCTCACCTGGATCAGGTAAACAACACATGAACATCACAAACCTGATAATCACACTCGGACCGGCCATCAGATAACAATATGATGTTTGCACTCATGTCTTATTTTATTTATTATTTTGATGTTCAACTCTAGAAGAATTGTTTCTGAAATTCTGTCAACATTGAAAATGTGAAACGAAGCTTCTGTTCGAACCTCCACAGTTGGTGTTTGCCAGGATTCCTCCTCTGGGGTCGTCATGAAACTCATGAGCCAGATAGAACAAGCTGGACAGAGCTCCTGTCGGTTCAAAACAACAACAGGTAACAGTTAGATGTGTGAAAAAGTTTCCCCTCTCTGCCTGTAATGATCACATTGTTAGTGAAGCAGACAATCAGAGCGACCGGGATTTGAACCTTTCGTGTAGCAGGCCAGACCGAGGTAGTTCACAGCGCTCTGATGGACCTTCAGCCGCTCCTCCGAGGACACCGGAAACCTAGAACACACACAGATACACAGGTGTGTCTTTAATCAGTGTCTGGCTCAAGAGTGCGATGAGGCTGAAATTTGAAGCTGAACCTCGAATCATTTTGTTCAATGAATAAAAGTGAGGTGTCGACAGTGAAGCTCAGGTAACTTATCAACACTGTTACTGAAACATTTCGAACCCCACCCTCCTCCCAACGACATGTCTGACCCAGTCGAACCTGGCGGCCTTGCGGCCGTAGCTCTGGCAGGTGTCCCAGGCGTCCAGCCTCCTCAGAGCGTCCTCAGCCTGCCGGCGGACGCTGGCTCCGCCCAGCACGGCGTGCAGCGCCCGGCTGTAAATCGACACGTACTCGGGCACCTTCGGGTGGGGGTGGGTGAGCTTCACGAACTCTACTGCTGCTGACACCTGAGGACACAAGAGGTTAAAGGTCAGACCAGATGCTTTGTTACACAGTGTCAAGTACATTTACTCAAGTACTGCAGCAGCAGCTGAGAGAAAAATATTCAAATGAAACGCCAGTAAATGATGGACTTCAAACGTCACCCACAGCTTGCTCCTCATTGGCCGAGGCGGACAGCAGGATGAAGGGGAGGATCATGGGAAGGCAGCCAATGGCGTCCAGCTGGCTGTCAGGGAACGAGGAGCTCAACTTCTGTCTGGAGCGTTTTTCTGCAAACGTCAGAACCTGAAAACACAGTGAGTAAAAACAGCTGAAACAGCAACACAGCTGGGAGGTGACTGTTGCACCAGGGTGCGTTTGTTTTATCTGATGGGGCGAGGTCGGTCTGCTGTCCTGCCAGTCAGCGAAGAACGAGCGGTGGTAGGACTCAGCGTAGGTGTCATGATGTGAACCAGGTGTCGTCAGGAAGTGGACGTAGTCTGACAGGACGGCGGCTCGAGCGTCCGGCTGAGAGACGTCGGTGAAACGACCGGAGACGAGTGACTGAGTCGCTCGGAGAGAACAGAGGACGTTCAGGGTGTTGTCACCAGCCTGGAGACCTGGAGAACACAAACACAGACCACTGGTGACCAATCAGTTACCTGTCAGTCAAGTGACTTCCTGTTTACTGCTCTCTGTTTGTTTGTAAGAAGTCGGTATGAACATGAACGTGACAGCAGTAGTCAGTCCGTCCAGTCCGCTGTACCTTGATGATAGTGGACTGAGCCGTTGGAAAACTTCCACAAGTTCAGTTTATCGTGGAGGATCACGTTACCGACCACGTCAGGCCGCTTTGCACCGGACGACCAGGCGGTCCGACCGCTGCCAGCTGCAACAAACAAACAAGCAGGAAGATCAGAATACATATGAACTTTAATCTCAGTCACCTGTGCAGTCTGAGGCAGTAAGTGACCACAGAACTGACACTTCCAGGACTTTAAAGCTGCATTGAAGAGATTCCGTACAGGTGCTGGAGAGGCTGAGGATGCTGGACGGGTGTCTGCTCCTGGGCGAGTTGAAGCCTGAGATCCAGCCTCCAAAGTCCCTCCTGATGTCGTGGATGTCGTAGTACCAGTGGACCGGCATGGACATGGAGTCGGCCGCACACATCGCCCACAATGCCTCGCTGACTGACCGCCGCACCTGAGCCATCTCACCTGAGGAGGAAGCTTTAAACTCTGAACATGGAGACTGGAGGCCAAGTGATGAAAACAAAAATACCGTCATCTTATTGGACAAAATAATTTCAGCTGTTATTATTTGATTTTTGTTTGTATACCTACATAAACCCATTTGTTGTTATTTATCTTACCAGTAAGTCCTTTTAAAATATTTAAAAATATAAAAATCTATGAGTGTATAATGTTTATTCATTTATTTAAAAAAAAAATTGGCTTGTTAAATCAAAATTAATTTCATCCATGTTTTATTTTCCTGGTGAAAATATTCTTCCAAATTCGACAAACTGCTGTCCAAAGAGGTAAACAAAGAGAAATAAAGACATTAAAGAGAAGGAAAAGATGGAGGTGAAGTTGTAGATGATCACTGTCTTTCTGCTTTCTGGTCTGTTTATCCTTCACAGAAATATTTCATCTCTTTATATTTACAGATATAAAACCTGGCAGGAAAAACAAAGAGATTTAAAGTAGATTAAACCAACAGGTTCAAACACACCTGCGTTCACCTGCTTTGACTCAGTCACGTTATAAAATACTCACGGTGTCATTTCAGTCCTGATCAGCAGCAGTTTCTTACAACTTGAAAGATTTAAAGTCTGCTCACCTTTCATTGAGTCGCAGCTCTCTGATCTTTATGATTCCGCATTTTAAACTTGCATAAGTTTTTATTCCTTCGTTACAAAACCAGACCGGAAGTGGCTAATGTTAGCATCCATGCTAACAGAAAGAGCTGCTCGCTGAGCCGATCACAGAACCGGATGTGTTTCATGGATGGTCCGTGTTGTTTCCACACAAACGAAGGATGCAAAGTTATAATTTGTTTCTTATTACATCTGTGTATGAAAAGTTGGAGGTTTGTTTATGTGACATTTCGGTTCCGGTTCAGGAGGTCGGCAGGATCATCTCCCTGTGCCCTGAGCTGCGGCTGCCAGGCATCTACTAACATCTATTAACAGCTCAGTTTATATACGAACAAAAAGCCAAAAACGTTTCCATAGTAGTTCTGACGAGGAAGTTTTAATGAAGTGAGACGAAAATTGTAAATTATTATTACTTTATAAATTATAAATTGAAAAGCTGCCTGAAAAACAAAAGTCAGCGTAAAAATGCACAACGACATTCTACGGCGGCCGTTGAGGATCTTATTTATCGACATGTAAACCTGCTGAAAGCTCGTTTGTGGATATGAATATTGGCAGATAGTGTTATAAAATCAAACTGTATTTTTTAATGAATAGTGAGAAAGTATTAAGAACGACTTTGTTATTTGTGTAAAGTTTGTATATTTACGGTTGTTAGCATCGTTAGCTCGAAGCAGCTGAATGAAAACAAACGTGGACGCTAATTTCACTTCGGATGAACAACCTGTTTAATTAATATTAATGCATTGTTGAGAGTTCGTTTTAATTCTCGGCCAGAAAATGAAAGTTTCCTCGTTTCCTCACAGTTAGTTAAAGTTCAGATTTAGATGTTATTCCTTGTTGTTTTTGAATCTAAGCTAGCTGAGTGCTAGCAGGCTAACGTCTCTGTTTGAGATGGAGCCTGAAGAAGATTCATTAAATCCTCAAGATGTTGGTAAGAAGAAAAGATTATTAACTAGAAACTGCACATATGAAGCTCACAGTTAGTCTGTTTGCCGCTGATAACGCACTTCATCATGAATCTGAAATGTCTTTGAAACCCTCTGAAAAGTCTCCATCTTCATCTAGTCCAGGTTTTTGAAACCTCAGTGTTAATTTGTTTTCACACATAGAATAAAGTTTTTAAATTCTGAAACTGGGTTTTAAACAGTTTCTGGATTATCTGTGTGACTCTTGTCCAGGTGTGATAAACTTGAGTACAGCAGTTTTTGAGCTGGACCAGGTCTGATTATGTCTGGATGGAGAAAAATTTTTAAATAGACATTTCTTCTTTTTTGTCTTCACATATAAAGTGAAGGAGAATTTGTCCTGCTGTGTTTTTCAGAACGGGCCAAAAGCTTCTGGGCCGGTGAGAATGTGGACCAGGTTTTTACAGGAGTTTTTGAGAATCTGGATCACCTGAAGAGAGTCCTGAAGACAAACACAGCAACAGATAAAGGTTGGACTTTTAATTGATTTCTTGGTTAAAATGAATAGGATGTGATCTGCTTCCTGTTTGGATGATGATGACTTCCTGTTGTGTGTCCATCAGAATATGTTCAGGGGCTGAAGCTGCTGGAGGTTCTGGACTGTCCTCCTCAGGCCTCCAGCCAGGACTCGTCTGTGTTTCAGATGGTCATCGGCTCAGGTAAACACTGACTTTTATTCTGGAACTCTCCTGCTGTTATAATCTGAAGCCATGAATGCAGTAAAATGTAGAGTGTAACTGTATCTCTCTCTCAGTCTCTGTGTGTGACACAACTTATAAATGTGAAAAAATCTCCACATCTGTATTCAGATTTCTAAGTGTCTTGGGATTTATGAACGTGTAGACAAGTTTGTCAGTGTGTACATCGATATTAGTGGTAGAGTCGTATGTCGGCTGTATAACAACTGAGGCCCACATTTAAGAACACAAAGAACTGAGATGCTGCCTGAGTTGTAAACCACTAATATCCATGTATGTATTCACAGACCAACCCTGATTCCAGAAATGTTGGGACACTGTATAAAAGTAAATAACAGACTGCAATGATTTGCAAATCCTTTTTGAACTGCATTCAATCAAATACAAAGATCGCATCTTTGATGTTCACACTGTTAAAGCACATAGTTTTTTATAAACATACACTGATTCTGAATTTGTTGTTGCAAAACGTTCCATAAACATTGGGACAGGTTCCATGTGTGTCTGAAGTCTTATTTTGATACTGATTTCCTGTCCAGTCGAGCTGCTGTCGACTGACTTCTCCGGCCGCCGCTCCTCGTCCTCCTCCTCATCCACCTCCCCACCTCCCTCCAATGGGCCGTCCAACCCTGCAGCGCCCCCTACAGGCAGAAAGGAGCTGCTGCCTCCTCTGACCCCCGTCCAGCTGCAGTACGAGCTCCACTCCTGCTGCAAGGTCTCTCTCTCTCTCACACACACACACACACACACAGTTTATGACAACACCCAGTACACACTTTGATGTAGTTTTCATTTCTCCGTCTCCCTGTTCCAGGCCTGCCTGTCCAATTTACCCAGCATGCCTCAGTCTGTGCCTCTGTTCTGGGGTCAGAACCCTCTGAAGGTCCCACTGCTCTGTGGCTTTAGGAGGCTGACCTCTGTGCCACTGATGTCATCAAGAGGGGGTGGCGTCTCTGGTGCTGAGGGGGCGGGGCCTTCGGTCCCTGAGGACGAGGACTGGGACGTGGTTTACAAAGCGCCGTGTGGGCAGAGCCTCCGTAACCAGGAGGACGTGATGCGTTTCCTGTTGGCCACGGAGAGCTACGACATCCTGCAGGTCAGCTGGTTTATGATGAACAATCTGCATCACAAGTCAAAATATGTATAAAAGTATTTCTAACACATTGTTGTGTAGAATTTAAGGAAATGCAATAAATTCCTCAGTTTCCTGGTTCAGGACCCTCAGACCCTGTAAAGCCTGTGTTCTCCTGCAGGTGGACTTCTTCACCTTTAACCCGTCTGTTCGGTTGGACCCCCCCCTGTCGACGGGCCCCCGGCAGCCGGAGCAGGACCTGAGCCGAGGCCTGGAGCCCACACCGGTGGAGCTGTGTCCGGGGGATAGTGGCGCCCGGCCGGCAGACTTCCGCTACAGAAAGGATCGCTGGCCGCACGGCTGCTTCCTGAGCCGCGGCCCAACGCTGTTCAACACCTGCTGCGACTGCAGCGACGGCTGCAGTGATGCCAGACACTGCGCCTGCGTCGCTATGACCAGAGGGGGGCGCCATTACAGACATCACAGGCTAGACCAGCCTGTACCGTCAGGGTGAGACAGAGTCAATAAAGGTTATGAAAAATGAAATAAAATGAAATGAAGTCTTTCAAGGTTCAGACAAAAAGGCAGGAGAACACATGTTCAAAAATGAATATATGGAATGAAATAAACGTGTGTGTTTTCAGTGTGTATGAGTGTGGTCCGTGGTGTGGTTGTGACCGGGCTCGCTGTGTGAACCAGCTGGTCCAGAGAGGGATCACAGTTCGCCTCCAGGTTTTCCCCACTGAGGACCGCGGATGGGGGGTGCGTTGTCGTGACGACCTGGACCGTGGCACCTTTGTGTGCGTGTACGCAGGTGAGACGGCGTCGATGGAGACGAGTCAAAGGATCAGTTCATAAACGTGTCATCGATTTTAACTGAATCTAATGTACTCAGGTGTGATCCTGCAGAGGGTCCAGAGTCCCACAGAGCCCTCTTCCCCAAAACTGATGAGGGCGGACCTCTCCTCAGATGACGAGGTGGAGCTCGTCACCGAGTGGTTGGCCCCGCCAGTGCTGGAGGGGCGGAGTGACCTGCTGAAACCGACCTCGCCCCCCCTGCACGTCCCGGTGATCCAGAGATCCGCTGACAGCAGCAGCACAGCTGCCACACCACAGGACAGGGACAAGGTCAGAGTCTGCTTCTGGTCATCCAGCGTCCCTGCAGGTCAACTTTTTAATGTGTCCAATACTTTGTTTTATGACCAAACACCTGCAGAACGAATGACGTTCCCTCAGTAATAATTATTCACTTAATGAATTTGACTTAAATTCTTGCAAATTTCCCCACTGAGGGACGAATAAAGGTTTATCTTATCTTAATGACTCATTTTTATTCTGTTGGATTCATTTTTTCATGTTTATTGAACTTACAGGAAGACAAAAAAACCAAACTAAAATCCTTTCCTGTCTGTTGTGTCTTGTCCTTCAGACAGTGTTGGTGGGAGGTCCAGAGCCACCATCTCCTTCAGCAGGTGGGTCAGCTGATAAGATGGTTGCCCTGACAACAGCCAGTCCCGAGGCGTCAACGGTCCACAATGTGAACAGGACTGAGACGAAGACGAGGAAGAGTTTGAAAAGAGTGATGAAGGGGGAGGACGTTCACTTCCTGGACGCCAGCAAGGAGGGAAACGTGAGCCGCTTCATAAACGTAAGAGGACAAGAACAGAAGTTCCTGAGCGCAGAACAAACCTGAGCTCGTACCACAGAGGGAACACTGTGGTCGAGAATAAAGTCCTGCTCATTTGAGAAAAAGTTAGAATTAAAAATAAAATTCAAAATGATGACAACTGGTGACATTCAGACTTTTCTGAATTTTCCCCAACTTCCCTTTT